>PISX010023086.1:0-30459 GCA_004024625.1 Mellivora capensis
TATATAAATATAAATGTGGAGTTCCTTTCCTTTTACTGTGATACAGATACTCTAGAGGGAGAGATTAATTTTTTAGGGCATATATCCAAGATTATTTTTCCCTAAGAAACAGGAGGATGGGCAGTAGAGGTATGGCGAGATGCTAACAGAAGAAGCAAAGTGACAACAGAGGTTACTGACTCACCAGCCCAATTTCCTTTCAGATCTAAGACAGATATTTATATTTCCAAGATAGTTAAAAATTTAGTTCCCAGGTGTTTGTGATGACAATTCAGCTTTATTGGACAAAAACACCCTAAAACCTTCAGCGTTGAGTTAAGCCCGACTGTACAGGGAAAGAGAATAGGGGAGAGGATTTGGCCATGAGCCTCAAAATGATAGAGAAGGCACAAAATAGATCATGCTGCTTTCTTTGTATATGATCATCACTTATTTTCCCAGTAGAAGAAAGTTACAGATCAATAATGATAAGCATAGACAACTGACCCTTGAACAATAAGGGCATTGGGGACACCAATACTGACACAGTAAAACAAAGCCATATATGTTTTGATTCCCCAATAACTTAATTACTGATAGCTACTGTTGACATAAACAGTTAACACACATTTTGTATGTCATGAACTATATTTTTACACTAAAGTAAGCTAGAGAAAGCAAAATGTTATTAAGAAAATTAAAAGAAAGAGAAAATACATTTGTAGCCCTGTACTGTAAAAAAATCCATGGGTCAGTGTGCCATTCAACTCTGTGTTGTTCAATGGCCAACTGTATATGCACCTGTTAATTCTTCAGAGGAGAGTTAACCCCTTCAAACGATTTGATTTTCTAACTGTGGTGATGAGTGGGAATTATAGAAATTGAGAGAGGGAATACTTTTCTTAAATAATTGAGAAGGACTGACCAACAGTAACTCTATGGTTACTGGGGAGGGCATAGAAACAAGTATAAATAGGGGAATACACAAGGGAAGGAAGTGAGAGAGAAGAGATGGGAGGAGGGTTGAGAGGACTGAAGACTTGAGAAAAGACAAAGGAACAAGGCAAGATATTTTACTTGAGAGAGAAAAAGGAGAAAAGTCACAATTGGCATAGTGAATACAATTATGGGATAAAAAGGTGCATGTAGAGTATTTATAGAAATAATCTGGTGTTATGTGTCCTGGAAACTTTAAAAAATTACATTTGAATGAGTAAGTATTCCTACTTTTATTTTCCTTTTACTTTTAGTGAAGTCACAGAAAAATCTGGTGCTTTAACAATGGCAAAAATTGGATGTGCTGATCTTGTCTCACATCACATAAAGTCAATATATATTATCCCAGTCTTGATACAGATAATGAAATAAAGATGGGTTCTATTCAGATTTAAAAAGACTTGAATATAAAAATATTTTAAGTCACAGCAAGAGTCCATACTTAGAAAACAAGAGAGAAAAAATAGAAACACCAAAGGAAAGTAGGCCATATAGCAAAATTAAAAAAGAACAAGATTCAAAATAGTGAATAAACTATACAATAGAATTAAAACATAAAACACTTACTAAGCTAGATAGAAAAGTTAAAATCATTGGTAGAAAAATGGAAACTCCAAGGTTTGTCAAATATAATGTAATATAAAAATAAAAATAAAAATCATGTCAATATTAAATGGATATGTTCCCCATCTTCCTAAAAACTTGAAAAATAAAAGACCTGATAGAAGTATAATAAGAAAATGCAAACAAAAGACAAAAACAAAAGCATGGATCCCAATATTAATATGGGAAACAGGAAAAATTTAGTTAAAAATCATGAAGAGAAAAATCATGATAGTGATAAATCATACATTCTACAATAAAATATTTATTTATTTAAAAAATATTTATTCATTTTAGAGAGAGCATGAGTGGGAGGGGAAGAGGGAGAGGGAGAGAGAATTTCAAGCAGACTCCATGTGAGCACACTGAGCCCAATACAGGGTTTGTTCTCACAATCCTAACATCAGGGCCCTGAGATCACCATCTGAGCCAAAATCAAGAATTGGGCACTTAACCAACTACATCACTCAGGTGCTCCTACAATAAAGATTTGAAAGAACTTGTCACATGATTTTTTGGTCTCCAAAAGTAGAGCAGAAAAAATTGTAAATTAAAGTTTGGTTAAAGTGTAAGAATTAATCAATAAAATACCAATAATAATGTTGGACTTTCTCTCATGTAAATTAGAAAAAAAATACCAGCATAATCATTCTGACTCCTGTATTTTATAATTTGAAAAAATTATATAACACAATAGGAAATATTAGAAAGCAAAAGCAAAATGTAATAGATACATAAAAAATAAAATAATATATTTCAATAAATGAAAAATTCATGAGAATTATATATTAATAAACCACATTAAAGTTATGTAATTTAATATCAAAACCAAAATAATTTTGAAAAGGCATGTCTGACTTTTATAAAACAGCTATTTGTAAGAAATATAAAAGAAGCCTGGAGGAATATTTGCCTTGTTACAGTGACTTTCATAAAGATATTTATTTCCCTGCCAAATTTCCCCAGATTTAAATAATATAATGTTATTTTAATTAACTAAGCGATTTTAAAAAATAGAATAAAAACACCTAAGATATATTTGGAAAAATTGTTTTTTAAGTTTTATTTTATTAATGTACCATCCTTGCCCAGAACTCAAATCCTTAGAAATGACAGAGAATGAATATTTATTTAAAAAGATAAGCAAAATGCATAATTACCATGATAATCAGAACAAGTTTCAAGTTGAAAGGGGGCAGCAACTTGGAAAAACCACCTGAAGCAGAAAAGCCATTGGAATGAATTTGAAAAAGATTACCCCAAATGTACCCAGTACTCAGGGCAGTGCCATGAGGGTATTTCAAGTTTGGATGTGGGGGACACTGCAGCGGTATAGGAGTCTGAATATTAACTAATCGGTGTCTGGGACAGCAAGAAATTAACTTTCTTGGTTTGTAATACTGACATTGACCAAGTCTTTGGGTCTAAACAAAATGCTTTTTGTACTATACTCTGTTGCCCCAGAAAGAAGCAGTAAGCATATGCACCTTAGTTAGAGACACGGGCAATTGGCATGCAATCCAGTGACATGAAGGAGGAACAGGGCACTCAGTACTCAGCTCAAGCTGGCTCACCTTTCCCCACAGCCGATTGTGTTCCTTCTCATCATCACTAGAAAGACACGGATTTTACAAAAACATAAATGAGAGTTAAAATTTATAGGTAAGAATATCATTAGTAATTATACTCCTCCAAATGAAATAGATAGCACAAAACAAATTGAAAGATTTCACATCTACATATAGTAACATTGTTGATAGAACAAATTTAAAAGATATTAGAATACTCTTGAGAGTTGAGAAAAAAATGGAATCCATATTTGATTACCTATCAGACCTATGAGTTATTTGATCAAATTGAAGATATTTGGAGATCATGGCTAATATGTAATCCTACATGGTACGATCAAGGAACAGAATGGCTTTTTGGCATTTTTTTTTTTTTTTTTTTAATGATCACAAGTAGGCAGAGGCAGGCAGAGAGAGAGAAATGGTAAAGCAGGCTCCTTGCTGAGCAGAGAGCCCAATGCAGGGCTTGATCCCAGAACCCTGAGATCATGACCTGAGCCAAAGGCAGAGGCTTAATGCACTGAGCCACCCAGGCACCCCACTTTTTGGCATTTCTGTTTATGAGATATTTTTGGTCTGAGTGTGAGCTAACGCAGCATGGTAAATTCTAAATCATGACAGGAAGCTACTAAGGACTCAGAGTTCTTACGGGAAACTTAGTTTCTTTTGGAAAAACAAGCAGAAATTCGAAAGTCACACTTTTAAGATCCTGAAATCTAAATAATTATTCATCAGCGTTTTTATAAATGTTCTTCCAGGATCTTTTTTCATTTTATTGAAGACAAATTCACAGTCTCAAAAATGATGTATAAATTAGGATATGGATTTGGTTGCTGTATCAAAGACTCAAATAACAAAGCTGTTAACATGGATAACATAGAAAACTGAAAGAAGGTAAATAAAAATCATATATCAATTTCTTCTCCCAAGGAGAATCACTGTTTTTGTTCTAGTGCATTTTCTTCTGTGCATTTTTCTATGTATGCCTGTGTGTGTATTAAGTGTAAATTAGGAAACTTATACCATTTATATAAAAAGATTATACTGTCTTACAATTTTGTATCACAAATTTTCAGTAAACCTTAAACACTACCATGGAATTAATGTTTTTAGGAAAATTTATTTTGAACTCCATATAATTTTCCCTTTATATATATATAATAGTTTACAAGGCTATTTTCACACTGTTGGACATTTAAATTTCTTCCAGGTTTTCACTATTATAATTAATGGCACAATATTTTGATTCCTATGTAACATCTGAATTTGAGATTATTTCTTAGCATTGATTCTTGGAAGTAGAGTTATTGATGAGGAAAATTGTATGGCTCCTGATTTCTATTGTCAGTTTGCTGTTCTGAATGTTCGTAGCAGTTTATACATCCACCAGTGCCTCGCTTCTTATATACTTTGCCAGCCATGAGTTTCACAGTATTTTAAGAATTATTGCTTGAAAATTTTAAGTAGCTCCCTTGATCCCTGACTATTTTATGTTTTCCAGTCCTTTATGAGCCAACTGGAAAATTTGTCTTGTTTCAGAAAATGGTACAGTTGTAGATGAGTTTTCTATTTTTAACTATTCTGGATTTAATCTCATTATCTTTTTTATCAAGATGGATTGATGACATAAATATAAAAATAAAATCTCTGATATGATAACACAATAAAGTCAAGATTTTCCTGACAAAATAAGATGAGGAGGGAAATTATAACTGAATAAATAAAATAAATCACAAAGGAAAATCCACATATGTAATTAAAAATTGAAAACTATAAAATAAACCATAATTGGAGAAATAGGTCTTTAATATGTTTATATATTAATGTATATGTATGAATATGTAATTAGTAAGATGTGTATACATACCCATACACTCTGATGCTAGGATGTCTTTGACATTCCATATTTTAGCATTTTCTCATTTTTTTTTGCATTTTCTCATTTTTTAGTTTTATTTTTATTATCTTAATTATTTCATGTTTCTACTTATTTAATCTTTCATATAATATTAGATGGTGTATTTCCCTTTTATTTGGGTAGATGTTTTTATGCTTATCACCAATTTTATACTTATTATCAGTATTTGTCTTAAAACTTTAGGTTAGCCTAAAAGAGATAAGTAATTCTTAGCATTTTTTTTTTAAAGATTTTATTTCTTTATTTGACAGCGAGAGAGAGATCACAAGTCTGCAGAGAGGCAGGTGGAGAGAGAGGGGGAAGCAGGCTCCCCAGCCAGCAGAGAGCCTGATGCAGGGCTTGATCTCAGAACCCTGAGATCATGACCTGAGCCGAAGGCAGAGGCTTAACCCACTGAGCCATCCGGGCAGCCTTGGCATTTGTTTTTGAAGACAAAGTGCTATAACTTTATATGATGAGCGGTGAATTCTCAACAGCTATTACTAAATCTCTGGTTGCTCAATAACAGGCAAGAGGAGAAAAAAAAACAACCCAAGCCCTTATGAAGCTTTAAAAATTGCTTATTGAATTATGTGTGTTTTTTTTTTTTTCCTGACAGTGTTCTATTGAGTAATTCTATGGTAAAAAACTCATGTTCTGTTAAAAATTATTTAACATTTTAAGTTCCATACTGAAGGCCTAAATCCTAGCAGTGATATTTTGCTATTCTTATCTCCTTAGCCTACTAAATTATTTTGGATGTTAATGAGGAATTGAATGTTAATTGAGAGGGACATGGGTTATAACACAACTGACCTTGAAATATCACAATGATAGACTTGAAAGATATTTTGGATATAATCTAGATCAGCATGAAGGAAAAAGATTGCAGGTGTTTGGTACCCACTTCTAACCTAGGACATCTGGGGAAAAATGACCTGATCAAATCACCTTGTAAACATGCCTCCTGAAACTATTGTTGATGGAAAGATAAATCTCTTATTTATAGAATGATTTTATCAGGGTATACATGGTCTGTTTGGATTGTTTATGCAAACAAACCAAGAGTCTATGGATTGATGAGTTGTGATTTACTGGAAAATGTCAGTGTGAACTGTGTAGTTAGGGAGTATAAAATCGAGATGTTTCCTGATTAAAAGAGCTTTCATTATACAATGAAGCCCTGTTTGGCTTACTTAGAGACCTCATGTATTAGCTCTGAGCCAGGGTATATTCTTATACATCAAAAAAGACCCAGACAGCTAGTTCAGGAATTCCAGAACTTTCCATATATGTCTGTTTCCTAGCCACCCCTATCCATTGAATTATCAATGAAAAATGACACTGGGTAAGAGATGTGACTCATGGCAGTGATGACTTAAAAATCCTACCTTCTGTGATATCTTCAACCTCTTTATTCACAATTGAGAACAGAGGCTCTGATGGGGTAAATAACTTTCCCAGGGGTGCTATACCTGTGTAGATGACACTCATTAGATATGTGACCCTAAGAAGTTGCTTAATATTTTTATGTGCAATTTTTTCATTTGTTAACTGGAAATAATAATGATACTTGCCTCAAAGTTATTGTTCAGATTAAATGAGCTAATTTATATTGACATAATTAAAATATTTCTTGGAACGATAGTAAAAATGATGTGCCCATTGTATTATTATTTAGCACAATGGAGTTGTATGCTTTGGAGTTTAACTTTTGGTTTCTGGTCCTGCACTCTGTATCTTCTAGAGTTCATGAATTTCTTTTTTACTGAAGGAGAAAATGTTAATAAAATAAGTAATTTCAAAATGCGCTCCTAGTTTTATAAAACAATAAGTAATTAGAATTCTTCTCTTTCCAGACCGTATAAATGTTTTGAAGATCAAATTATTCATGCATAGAAAAAGGATTGGTAGATTCTATAAATTAGAATAGAAATCATCACTCTAACCATATTCAGATTCACTTTTGCTCCCAAACAAGTACAATGTAAATTAATAATAGGTGAGGGAGGGATATCGCTATTTAGATGGTTTGCAACTTTAGAAATTTATATTAAATGAGTGATATGTTTGGGGGAGGTCCTGTGTCTAACTATTAAGCTTTACCTATTATATGACAATCTGAGAAGTGTGTTCACATAAGCTCATCTCACTTAATAAGCATAATAATTTAATGAGATAGATATTTTGATTGTCCTTATTGTATAGAGGATGAAACTGGACAAGAAATGTTTAAGAAGTTACTCAACTTCCAATACCTGACAGTGGTTGCCCAACTATTAAAGACCAACAGTCTATGTCCTCTAGTCTCAGACTTCTTCCCTGCCATACCATATTGGGCAAATGAGTGCTCTGAGTCTTAGTTTTCTTCTCAGTAAAATAGTATAAAGATGAGATAAAATTTTCAAGCACTTAATGGAATGCCTGGTGTATCCTCATAGCCTACTGCATTCATAAAAAAAATTGGTGGTCACATAGATAACGACAACAGGATTAGAGTCAATCCTGATCTATCAAAGATCATCATTGCTTACAGAATTAGAGGGGATACTTACAAAGATGGTAATTATTTGGTTAATTATTTGTTCATTTGATGGATTTATTTTGCTTTAGCTCTTGTTGAACATCGTTCTTAAAAAACAAAAACTTTTGCCATCACAATGTTAATGATTTTCTCTTAAGAGCTGAGTGGTGGTATTGGAGAAAGGTAGGGTAGGGGCACTGGTTGGCTCATTCCGTTGAGTGGCTGATTTTTTATTTCACCTCAGGTCATGATATCAGAGTTCTGAGATGGAGCCCTGAGTTTGGCTCCATACTGGGTGTGAAGCCTGCTTGAGATTCTCTTTATCTGTCCCTCCCCCCAACTCATGTGCATGCTTTCTTTCTCTTAAAAATAAAAGGTAAGTAAAAAAGGAAATGGAGAAAGGGGGCAGAGAAATTTAAAAGGCTCTCTAGTTAATTTGTTTCCATTTATTTTTACAATGAAAGATAACCTCATTGAAAACAATAAGATAATATACTCTCCTACAAAAGAAGATGCATTTTACTCCTTTTTTTTTCTTTTAAAGTAATCTCTTTACCCAACATGTGGCTCAAATTCATGACCCCAAGATCAAGAGTCAGGTGCTCTACTGATGGAGTAGTCAGGCACCCAAGAAGATATCGTTTTAATAGATTGTACCTATGTATCTTTTTATATAAATGGGATAACAAAATACCACACTACACATATTAGTGTTTTATTAAGAATATTTATTTCTACATGAGCCAGGAAGAAAATGGATTGGCAAAATCAATAACCTGAGACAGAAATATAATTTGTAAAACAATTTATTTCACCAGAACAAGTAAGTTTCAATAGTCAAGAGCGGCTTATTTTTCCTGTTGGTGTTGTATGATTCATCACTCACTGCTTTGAACATTTCATTTTGTTGTCATATTTGTTAAATAAGAAAATACATCTTTAATTATAGTTCAAGAGAGCACAACTTTGAGAAGAACAGTATTTGTATTGCAAATACACATTACTCTCCAGTGCTTTCAATTTACACAAGAAGTGTCAGTTCCTGTCAAGTATATATCAATAAGTATCATAGATTAGGTGTCATACACAGTTGATAACATCTGTCTTCACAGGATTTATGGTTTAGGGAAGTAGAATAGCCATACCCAGCCTTCATGAAAACTAGTCTATAAATGCTTCATATCTCACAGTACATTTTGTTGCAACTTATTTCCTTGGGTATTAAGAAAGTATTTTTAACTCATAGGTAAAAATATGAAGACTTACAGAGTTTGATTCAAGTTAGCAATATATATTGCTAGTAAATGTCAGTGCAAACTTAAAATCTGATTTCAAATAACAAATTCTGCCTTCTTTCCATAGATGATAGTTTTTTTTTGTCAATAGATACTCTTAGAAATAATATAAACAATATATAAAAATATTTCCTTAGATCACTTTAAAAATCTTTTATGCAATTCCAATTAAGTCTAATTTAATTTAAATTCCAGTGTTATGTTTGTTTCAGGTGTATAATATAGTGATTCAACAATTATGAGGTTGTTTTTTTTTTACATTATTTGGCATATTTAAACAATTTGATAAATTTGTATTATATTACAAGTGGAGTAGTAGTTACATATTACTTATGGAGGAGTTTATGAGTTCATGAATAAAACCAAGTTAAATGATTTTGAAAAAGATTTATTTATTTTTAGAAAGAGAGAGAATGCATGTGTGTGTGAGCTGGGGGAGGGGCAGAGGAAGAGGGATGGAGAGAATCCTAAGCAGACTCCACACTGAGTGTGGAGCACAACTCAGGGCTCGATCCCAGGACCCTGGGATCATGACATGATCATGACATGAAATCAAGAGTCAGATGCTCAACTGACTTACCCACCCAGGCACCCCACCCCCAAGTTAAATGATTTTTAAAAATTTCTACATGAAAGTGATTAACCAGGATCAATAAAAAAATACTGAATTTCACTCAGTTCATCTGTCTGTTCTTGGATTCCAGTGGTTGTTATTCTTTTTATTCTTAGATTTGTATTTAAATGCTAGAATTTTGGGGTGCACTTTGAAAATTAGAAGTATCTAAAGGATATAAAGCCTAAGAAAAATTATATTATTCACTGTCACAGTATATAAGTATCTCTAAGCCATATAAATTCAGTTATAGCACTATTTACTTGGTTGCTTGATTTTTTTCTTACAACTTTCAAGATTTTCTCTTTGTTGTTGGTTTATGGCATTTTTTATGATGTATTTGGTGTGAGATCTTTCCATTTATCCTTTTAGAGTTTGTTGAGCTTCTTGGATGTGCAGATTAATGTTTTTCAAAAAATTTTGGAACTTTTTATTCTTTATTTATTTGTCTTTTTTCTCCTCTTTTTCTCTCTTCTGGGACTTCTATTGTGCGTATGTTGGTATACTTGTTGGTGCTTACATTACTCTGAAGTCCTTTTTTAAATATCTTTTCTTTCTGCCCTTCAGATTACATAATCTATATCAATTCTATTTTCAAATTCACTGAATTTTTTTTTTTAGCTATTGTACTTTTCAACTCTGGAAATTCTATTTGATTCTTTTTTATAATTTCCATTTCCTTATTGATATTCTCTGGTGGATCAGACATTGTCATCATGCCTTCCTTTATCTCTTCTACACTCCTTCAGTTCTCTGAACACATTTATAATGGATGCTTTGACATCTTTGTTAAGTTTGACATCTCGGTCCTAACACAGTTTCTGTTGTTTTTTTTTCCTGTATATGTGTCACATTTTCCTGTTTCTTGTCATGATGCAGTTTTTTGTTCGAAATTAGACATTTTAGATGATATATTGTATCGAACCTGGGTACTGATTCTCTCATGAAAGTTCCTGTTGTTTCTTACCTTCATCTCTTGTCTCTGTGTGGGCATGAGAACTCAAGCCCCAGTTCCTGCTTCAATATGCCCTCTGCTCTCAGGGCAGCTGGAATGTCAGCAAGAATGTTTACTGCTTGGTTTGTTTATATCTTTGTGCATTGTGTATCTTTAAAATTGTTTGATTCTTTACATTATTTATTTGTTTTTAAAAAGATTTTATTTATTTTTCAGAGAGAGAGAGAGAGAGAGCAAGCATAAGAGCAGGGGGAGTGGCAGTCAGAGGGAGAAGTAGGGAGAAATGGGAGGGAAGAAGAGGGAGAAGCAGGCTCAATGTTGAACAAAGACCCAGACCTTGGGATCATGACCTGAGCCTAAGGCAGATGTTTAACCAACTGAGCCACCCAGGCATCCCTGTAAATTATTTAAATATGAAAGTATCATAAGCTTTTTTCCCCCCCAGAAATACAGGCATGCCTTGTTTTCTTGTTTTCCTTTATTGTGCTTTGCAGGTGTTGCATTTTTTAGAGATTGAAAGTCTGTGGCAACCCTTCATCGAGCAAGTCCATCAGCACCATCTTTTCAGTAGCCTTTGTTCAATTGCTGCCTCTGCCACATTTTGGTAATTCTTGCATTATTTCAAAATATGTCATTATTATTCTATTTGTTATGGTGATCTGTGAGCAGTGATTTTTGATGTTACTCTATAATTGTTTTGGAATGACACAAACTGCACCCATATAAGACAACAAGCTTAATCAATAAATGTGTGTGTTCTGACTGCTCCACTGCCTAGCCATTTCTCTATTTCTCTCTCCTTTTCTTGGAACTCTTAGTCCCTGAGACACAATAATATTGAAATTAAGCCAATTAATAATCCTACACTGTCTTTGAAGAGTTCAAGTGAAAGGAAGATTCACACATCTCTTGCTTTAAATCAAAAGCTAGAAATGATTAAGCTTAGTGAGGAAGGCATGTCAAAAGCTCTGGTATGCTGAAAATCTCTTGCACCAGTAAGACAAGTTTTTGTCTTGCACCAGTAAGACAAGTTTATAGATGAACAAAGATGAGTGCAAAGAAAAAGTTCTTGAAGGAAATGGTATAGTGCTACTCCAGTAAATACATGAATGAATAAGTGAATGAATCAGCTTTATTGCTGATATGGAGAAAGTTTTAGTGGTCTGGATAGAAAATCAAACCAGCCACATTACCTTAGGCCAGAACATCATCCAAGGCAAGACCTTAACTCTCATCAATTTTATGAAGGCTGGGAGATGTGAGGAAGCTGCAGAAGAAGAGGTGGAAGCTAGGAGAGGTCTGTCCATGAGGTTTATGGAAAGAAACCATCTCCATAACATAAAAATGCAAAGTGCAGCAACAAATGCTGATGTAGAAGCTTCAGCAAGTTATCCAAAAGATCTAGCTCAGATAATTCATGAAGGTGGTAACACTAAACCACATATTTTCAATGCAGATGAAACAGCCTTCTGTTGAAAGAAGATGCCATCTAGGATTTTCATAGCTAGAGAATATAAGTCAATAACTGGCTTCAAGACTTCAAAGCTTCAAAGGATACTTTGACTCCCCTTTCTGGGGCTAAAGCAACTTAGTGACTTTAAATTGAGGCCAATCCTCACTTATGATTCTGCAAATCCTGGGGCCTTTAAGAATTATGCTAAATCTACTCTGCCTATGCTTTATAAATGAAACAACAAAGCCTTGATGACAGACATCTGTTCACAACATGGCTTATTGAATATTCTAAACCCACTTGGAAACCTACTGCTCAGATAAAAGATTTCCTTCAAAAAATTACAACACTCTGAAAGTGAAGTTGATCACTAAAAGCTCTCACGGAGATGCAAAACAATATTATTGTTTTCATGCCTACTAACACAATACAATATCCATTCTGCAGCCCATGGATCAAGCAGCAATTTCAACTTTCAAGTTTTATTATTTAAGAAATACATTCCAGGCTTTTAGCTGCCATAGTGTTTCCTCTGATGGGTCTGGGTAGACTTAATTGAAAATCTTCTGGAAAGAATTCACTTAGATACTACTAAGAACATTCCATGAGTCATGGGAAGAGATCAAGATAACAACATGAACAGGAGTTTGGAATAAGTGGATTCCAACCATCATAGATGATTTTGAGGGATTCAAGATGTCGGTGAAGGCTGTAACTGCAGATGTGGTGTAAAGAGCATGAGAATTGGAATTACAAGTGGAGTCTGAAGATGTTCAGCAACAATCTCATGATAAAACATTCACAGATGAAGAGTTGTTTCTTTTTTTTTTTTTTTTTTAAAGATTTTATTTATTTATTTGAGAGAGAGGCAGTGAGAGAGCATGAGCGAGGAGAAGGTCAGAGGGAGAAGCAGACTCCCCGTGGAGCTGGGAGCCTGATGCGGGACTCGATCCCGGGTCTCCGGGATCATAACCTGAGCCGGAGGCAGTCGTCCAACCAACTGAGCCACCCAGGCGTCCCAAGAGTTGTTTCTTATAGATGAACAAAACAAAATTTTTTTTTTGAGATGGAATCTACTCCTGGTGAAGATGCAGTGAAGATTGTTGAAATGTTATGAAAGGATTTAGAGTGTTTCATAAACTTAGTTGATAAATGTGGGGCGGGGTTTGAGAGGACTGACTGCAATTTTGAAAGAACTTCTGCTGTGGGTAAAATGCTATCAAACAGGATCACATGTCACAGAGAAATCATGTATGAAAGGATGAGTCAATCACTGCAGCAAACTTCATTGCTATCTAATTTTAAGAAAATGCCACTGCCACCTCAGTCTTCAGCAAACACCACCTTGATCAGTCTTCAACTACCAACAATGAGGTAAGACCCTCCATCAGCAAAAAGATTACCACTGGCTGAAAAGCACAGATGATGGTTAGCATCTTTTAGCAATAAAGAGTTTTTAAATTAAGGCATATACTTTTTTTTTTTTTTAGACATAGTGCTATTGCACACCTTTAGACTACACTACAGTCTATTATGCACTGGGAAACCAAAAATTGCTTGACTTGCCTTATTAGAATATTTACTTTATTGTGATGGTCTGGAACTAAATGCACAATATCTTCAAGGTATGCCTATATAATAAACATGTTCAGACCAGCAAAGGTATATTTTCTCCCACTAAACATTCTTTAAAGCTAGGTGGTTAGAATAAATTACTTACATGGAATATTAAGCAAATAATAAGGAAATGACACTTGATAAGAAGAATTACATCATGTTTAATGTTGTCATCTAATTCCACTATCCAAGGATTTAGTTTCAAGGAGAAGGTACTGGAAGGGTGAATCAGTCCTTACCCTATCAACCTCAGAATCATACTTCCTAGTCAAAGTGATGGCAGATGCTACAGAGATCCTGTTCTCCTTCTGTCCTACCAGTTCATTTGTATGAAAGATTTATCAGTTTTGTGACATTGGCAAGGTTGTGAAGATTGGGGAGAATTTTGCAAGATGGTAGATATTGCCATTGTTTTGATTTTTAGAATATATTTACCAACTTGTTGAATATTAAAAATTTGAATATTTGCCATAAAACTTTATTGTACCTTTTTAGTGAGGATTACATCTTTATGTTACGGATAACAAAGGGGATTTTGGTACATTACATTTACATTATTTTACATTTTGTATTATATTTGTAAGAGAGAAGAAGCAAAAGTCAGACCACAGCAAACCTTTCATGGTTTTGAATCTGTATACTGCCTAAAAGCATTAATAAGGATGTCATAATATTTTGAAAAGGAAAATGTACTTGCTATTCAAAACAGCATGGGTTTGAATGTTGATATTCAAATTAAAAAAATATAATTGTTGTAAACATGGAACATATTTCCCCAATATAATTACTATAAAGTTCTATTTCATTTTCAAAATCTGCATATCTCTTCCTTCTTTTTATTTTTATCCTTCTACTAAATCTTTTCTGCTCCTCATTAGTAGATATAAAACTACCTTTATAGTTTTGTAAATATTACCAACATTACAAATGAATATACATATTACTCATAATTACAAAATTTCCAAAACTCAGAAAACTATGTATTTCCAGGAAACGCAAGATAAATATCAGGAAAATGTGGATACTAAACTTAGTTAACATCTCTGATATTAAATTACATTAATTTACAAGGTTCAGAACTATAAGGGAGGCATACCCAGATTTGACTTTACAAACTTGACTCTGGTGCTGTTAAACTCTGTTAAAGTCCTTACAATAAGACTATGTGAAGGCAGAGTATGGAGAGTTTGGCCAAAGTACTCAATGGTATTGCTGCTTCAGCATTCATTGTATATGTCTAGGTGGTCTCCAGAGACCTCAAACTGACTTCAGCACCTCCTGCCAGCTCAGAGCAGAGTCATAAGGAGATTTCAGTTTCTGATAGGACTTGCCCAGCAGCCATGTAAACAACAGTCTCCCCCCAGTTCCCAGGGCCCTCCTTTTCTGTATCTCTTAGATAAGACTCTCATGAAACTTACCAAAGGTCCACTCTTTTCAATTTGAACTGACCAATCTAGCCTTAGCTGGGGAACCCAAAGCACTTTACCGGCAGACCCTAATAAAGGCACATGCCTCAGGTCCAGACTGTCTGCTGGCATTCTGCCTTGACCTCCCACAGTGGCCCCTCAAAGCATCCTGCATACTTTTTCCAGGACTTGTGAAAAATAAACTTCCCTGTTTCACTTTCTCTTGCCATCTCTTGCCATCTTTTGGTCTTTTGTTGAACCTTGGCTAGCCATCCAATATCCCAGGCTCTGCTTCACAAGTGTGAATTTAACAAAGTCACAACACAGAGAGAAGATAACCAGGTGAAGACAGAGGCAGAGATCTGAGTGATGCTGCCACCAGCCAGGGGACACCTGGGGCCACCATAAGTTGGAAGAGGCAAGGAAGGATCCCTCTCCTGAGGCTTCAGAAGGAGCATGATCTGCGAGCACTTTGATTTCAGTCTTAGAGCGTTCAGAACAATTTCTCTTGGTCTAAGACCTAGTCTGTGATACCTTGTTTTCAGCCTTGGGAAATGAATATAGGTAGGTGACTTCTTTTGGTTTTGACAAGCCTGGGAACCACTGCTTCATCTTATGCTTTTATTTTTGCCACCCTATGTGATATTGAGAAAGTGACATTGCTGGGAAAATAGATTTATAGAATTTACAGAATGTAAGTACTTAAAAGGAACTTCGATGGCGATTCAAGACCTGTACCCCTGGTATCTTTGTAAAAAAATAAAAAATAAAAAAAAATTTTTAAAAAAGGAACTTCAAACCTTAATATCAAACCATTCACAGAGCAGAGATAGAAAAATGTTTTCATAAACCTGTTTCTGTTTCGCTTCGGGAAAATTGAGACAAATGTTGCTTTGTTGTCTCAAGTTAGAAGAGATGTTTTCAGTTTCTAGACATGGGACAGTAAAACCTATCAATCATGTGAAATATGCTGTGTGTCTCTGAACAGTCTCTGTAGATGAAAAAAAGTATCTATAAAACATAACCTTGCTTTGCCAAGAAATGACAAATAAGTTTACTTGCTCTCATTCTGATCTAAAATATTAATTTTTACATATTTGCTTCCCTATTATGTTTTTAAAAATATTTAGCATTCCAAAACTATTACTCAAAATATAAATATCATTTGGAAAGCAATAAATATCTACTCAGATTAATGATGTCTTGAATCATACATTTAAAATCCTTTATAAGTCTAATTAAATAGATTAACCAAAACAGACTGAAATAACAAATGCCACTCCATCCTTCACTGGCCAGCTAAGATAGATCAAGGCAGAGAAGAAAAGGCCCAGTCATGATACATAAGAGCAAATAACATCCCTGAAACACATCCTTCCTCCTTCCTGAAGACTTTAAAATCACAAATCTCTGACACATTAGCTTAGGAGCTCACAGGATCTAGAGAAAATCCTTTGGCTGTTATTTTCTTTTTGCACTGAAATGTGGGGTCACCTAGCAAAACATTCATTTCTACACTACCCTTCCTTTGCTTTCCTATTATTTTCTATCCACAGTGACAATTTATCCTGAGCAGACTCACCTGCCCCTTTAGATCAGAAGATGTGAATTTTATGTAAATATCATGTAAAAGAAGTTGTGACTTAGGGAAGGACTTGCCAACAATATTTTTTATGTTACCATTTCATTGTTTGGCTCTATGATATTCTTACCTACTTCTTCAAGCATTGGAATTTCAATAAGATTTTCTGGTGAGCATCTCAAAGCGTGGTCCAGTGTTATACACAGTAGTTGTTAAAATCAATTGAGTTAAGCAAGGTATTCAGGATTCATTCTCCTTTAAATATAGAAACCATTGGGATTACCCATCTGCAAGAGATAGTTTTCATTTCCTTTGGTTCCAAAACCCTAAAATAAATTGTTTATTAAATGTTAAATATTAAATGTTAAATATTAAAAAATAATGGACTTTGCAGCACTGTAATTCTCTGCCATAAAAAAGCAATCAAACTGGTATAGCTAACACTGGTGCCTGAACAATGCAAGCTATTATGTAAAATTGGAAGGAAATGTGCAATAAATTATGCACTATGCACTTGTGCTTGCTAGGGGCAAATATCTCTTACTCTCTCTTTTTGAAGTAAGTTCTTGCATGACTATAGTTTTCCTTTATGCACTTTGCTTCCTATGTGTGTATCATCTTGAATACTCTGTGTGTGCGCGTGTGTGTGTGTGTGTGTGTAGACAGTAGATAGATGGCAGATAGATGGACAGTAGATAGATAGATAGATAGATGGCAGATAGATAGATGATTGATAGGTAGATAGGAAAACACCTAATATAGGAAGGAAGCTTAGAAATCATGCTTCACTACTATACCCTATACCAAATTAAAAGAAAATTCTTTTTTTAAAGAGATTTTATTTATTTATTTGACACAGAGAGAGAGAGATCACAAGTAGTCAGAGAGGCAGGCAGATAGAGAAGGGGAAGCAGGGTTCCTACTGAGCAGAGAGCCTGATGCGGGGCTCGATCCCAGGACTCTGAGATCATGACCTGATCCAAAGGCAGAGGTTTAATCGACTGAGCTACCCAGGCAACCCTTAAAGAAAAGAAAAGAAAAGAAGAGAAGAGAAAAAAGGAAAGAAAATTCTTAGCACAGAATGCTTCGAAAGTGCTCGTGAATGCTATAGTACATTAATTTATTTCTATCGAATTACATTTGGTGAAGGTTGTACTAATTTATATGGCCACCAACAATGCACAAATGTACCTGATTCATGGAGCTATTTTCAAAAGTTTTTAAAAAGTCTGACATTTTGATAATAAGCAAATAGTACTCTATTGTTGTTTTATTGTGTCTTTGGTAAAAAGTTTCATTATTTTACTACATATTCAATAGTCATTTATGTTCTTTCTTTTAGAGGGTAACTTTGTTGGAATTACCTTTTATGTTTTACAATTGGGATTTTTATTATCTTTTTAACTTATTTGGTAGAATACTCTAGTAAATTTTTTTTGTGTATATTTTAAATATACTTTAGTTTTCAGACTTTTAAATTTTGTGATTTTTGCCATATTGTCTCATAACTTTTTATATTTAAATCTATCAATTTATACATTTCTCATTTTTATAGTTAGACAATACCCAGCTGAAGGTCAGCTAAATATCCAGGTATGTATCTTATAGTTCTCTCGTTTAAACAGATTAACCATTAAATCATTCTGTAATTCATTGTATACATAGGAATATTTTCTAATAAATGTCTGTCCATTTATGAATTAATCCTCTTACCACTGATTTAAATCTCATCATTACACATATTTCATTCTAGTAAGCTTAGTTTTGTCACTTTCTGGTATGCTATGGTGATTTATCTAGTCTAATTATAGAACAATATTACTGATTATGTGTTCCATAATAACTGGTGGTAAAATCAACCTCTATTATTCTTCTAAATCAAAACATTCTTGAAGATTCTTAAAATATAATTTACAATTAGGTTTTCAAGTCCAAAAATATACCTTGGGTACTTGTTTTAAATTGTTTATTGATGCATTTTAGAAGCATGGTTTATACAGCATTATGTTGAGTCCAAAGTCAGGAGCCAGGAGATGGATTGCTTTTGTCTTTTCACCTTTTAGTGCCAATGCCCAGGAAATGGCCTTTATGAATTTAAAAATATTTTCTCTTCAAGAGTGCTAATTGAGTGCAATCTTATTCGTAGGTTATGAAGATATAAAATAGTCTGCTACAAAACTACTGACATGAATTCAGAAGCCATCTGTATTAGGAAGCTCACTCTTTTATATGACATTTTATGACTCATTTCAGGAGCCTCATAGTCGCCCTCGGACGACACTCCAAAAATACTAGTCCTGTGAAATGAGCTCTGAGAATGCTGCCTTAGGGAATAAGCGAGATTGTGGGCATTTTTTTTTTTTAAGGCAGATTTGTAATTAAAAAAATGAGCAAAGTTTCCTCCCAAAAGAATTTCAGAAGTTGGTTAAACACAACTGGTTAATCTAGGGATGAGTGGAAGTAAAAATGTGAGTGTGAAATAGAAAGACAGTGAAAATGAACAAAGACTAAAAGGGAATGCTGAGTATAAAGTACACTGCTATATCTTTTCCTATTCTGACCTTCCCACATGCAGGAAACATAAAATAAATATGGGAGTAAAACAGGCAACATAATGGGGCGCCTGGGTGGCTCAGTGGGTTAAGCCTCTGCCTTCGGCTCAGGTCATGATCTCAGGGTCCTGGGATCGAGCCCCGCATCGAGCTTTCTGCTCAGCAAGAAGCCTGCTTCCCCCTCTTTCTCTCTGCCTGCATCTCTGCCTACCTGTGATCTCTTTCTGTGTAAAATAAGTAAATAAAATCTTTTTAAAAAAAGGCAATATAAGAAAATAAAATTCAGAAGCACATTTCTTAGGAGGAAATGTCAAAGAAAGAAAAGATCAGGGTGGGCTAATAAAGTGTAATGGAATGTCCCTGTTGTCAGTTTATTTTATGAAATTCTAGATGACAAAGCTTCTCCCCGCAGTTGATTCATTTTTGCAACTTGTAGCAACCTTATGGTTGCCAGGCCTCTCATTACCCAAAGCACTAGGGCCTGGGGCCACTAATGAGCAGTTCTGACTTCAAATCTGCCAGGAAAGCCAGGGTCTGAGCAGTGTTGCCTTGGGCTATGATTTTATACAGCCTCTTGCTCCCACAGTCAACATATGAGCGTCAGAAGACAAATCAGGCAGGGTCCTAATAGTGCTAGAGTGTCAGGTGAAAACCAGAAAGTAGAGCATTAGGCAATTTTTCTTCAACTTCATTAAAGACATTTAAAAAATCTATATTTTTGTAGCCCCCTTTTATTTCCTTCACAGTCATTTGTTAAGGTCGGAGATGCTGAGAAATGCTTTTGTCATCCTGGAAGAGCAAGGGCAAGAGAAGCAAGAAAAACATATGGAAGAGGAACAGAACCGTTTGTTTTTCAATCTCCAAGCTGTTTAGTAGCTACTGTGGAAGAAATTTAAGAGAACTGAGATGAGTTCTTAGTCATCCATGTCCCGGTATAGGAAGAACTCTAGAAATCTCCTCTTAGAGCTTGAGAGTAATCAGGAATACTACTCATTGAAGGGTTCCAGAAAGGGGAGGACTGTTGAATGATTGTACGGCAATATGAATACAGTAGACACAGTTACGAACAAGGGAATTATTTCTCTTTTTGTTTTATCTGTTCAGATTGCTTATACAGAGCCCCAGATCTGTTTTGAGATGATCTTTTCTAAAACTTTCAGTTAAGGACACGGTAAGTTAGCTTTTGAAATTATATAACCTGACACTTGAATTTCTTTTTTATGGTTGATATGATTTAAAAGAGAACAAGAATGAGGGGTGCCTGTGTGGCAAAGTTGGTTAAGTGTCCAACTCCCAGTTTTGGCTGGCTCAGGTGGTGATCTCAGGGTCCTGGCATTGAGTCACGTGCTCAGCTTGGAGCCTGCTCAAGATTTTCTCCCACTTCCTTTGCCCCTCCCACTATGCTCTCTCTTTCTCTCATATAAATAAATAAATAAATAAATAAATAAATAAATAAAATAAGGATAGCTATTTTTATTTTTATTGGGATGATCTGTCAGTTATATTTCCCCAAATAAAATATGACAGAGGGAGGGTGATATAACATTTGGCCTTGCTCTCATGTTCCACTACTTTCCAAAAATGTGAAATGTTCAAAGATTCTTTAAAAGCCCATTTTTGATCAGTATTTAAATAAATACTCAGATCCTTTTCAAAAATTAAAAAGCTTTCAGAGAATAAATCTTGGTATTAGGATCTTTCAGGTTAAGAAGAAAGGTATTTGAATGACCCTCAATTTCTAAAGAAATTAGTAAACTTGTATAAAATATGGAGCAGGTTTGGATTGATAGGTAATATAGTGATTGCTATTTTAAGTTTTCTTGCAACAATCACCAATTGGAAAAGGAAATTAACATCTTCTTTTTTTTTTCTTAAGGTAAATTAAACTGTTACATTAGAAATATTGGCATTATTAAACTTTTCTGTCAGTGAATTATTTAAGACTCTAAAACATCTCTGGCCTCTGGACCTCTTCCCTGCACCTGAAAGACAATACTACTTTGGAATAATCCAAGCTGGATTTACAATGAATGACCTGTTAATGGTGTCATTTGTCAATGGAGACAATGATGGACTTGGTATGTTTTGAGGAATTTAAGAGATAACTGATGCACTTGGTAGAGGAAGAATGGGCTTTGAAGTCAGGGGGGAAAAAAACAGCAAAAATGCGACAAGAGTGTTTACTAATTTTGTGATTTCAGATAAAATACTGCAGATTCCTGAGGCTTGTTTTTCTCTTATCTTAAACTGGAATAAATAGAAGTTTAGTATAAGTATGAATTATGTGCCTTCTTATGATAGCACATATAAGAAAGGACCTTGTACAAGGTAGCTGCCCTGTAAATATTATTACCATACTCTCCAGATTGCCTCTCCTAAATGCATAGTGTTGCACAATTCTAACTGTGATAAAATACAGAACCTTCCCAGGAATGTCATTTTAAATCACCAGATCCATATTATGAACTCATAAATAGTATTTATTGTTTAGTGATATAAAGGCATTCAGAGTAGTTAAGCACCTTTCAAATTCTACTCCTATCGGGACACCTGGGTGCCCCAGTTGGTTAAGTGGCTGCCTTCGGCTCAGGTCATGATCCCAGTGTCCTGGGATCAAGCCCCACATCAGGCTCCTTGCTCTGCAGGGAGTCTGCTTCTCCCTCTGCCTCTGCCTGTGCTCGCGCGCGCTCTCTCTCTCTCTGACAAATAAATAAAATCTTAAAAAAAAAAAACTAAAAAAAAAAAAATTCTACTCCTATCATCCAAAAATATGATTTGCATGTTTCCTTTTATCTGTGGCTTAACTGCTTCTCCTCCAGGAAAGTTATCTTCCACTGATGTGGACTTAATCTGTCCTCACTCTCTCCCTAATTGTCAATTCCCAAAGATGGGAACCCCTCTGTTAGGAACTCATCCAGTCATTCTTAACACATCAGTATCCTCCAGTTTCTGCATCTAAATCATAATCTCTTCTGGTTATTCTATAATTTCTTTTCCTTCCACAAAGCTTTTTAAGGCAATCTATCATTTAAGTTTTCTCTACTTCCTCGTTGGCAGTTCCTTCCCAGATTGGCTTCTATTTCCATGTTCTACCAAATTATTCTTAGTAAAATCAGCTTTCACAGCCAAACTCAAAAGTCTCTCTCGTTCTTTTTTATCTTACATTTCTCTGTATATTATGATGCCCTTGACCATTTTCTTTTCCTTCAAACTCTTATCTTTGGTGTACATAAAAGCACACTTTTGGTTTTCCTCTTAACTCTTTGAGATCTTCCCAAACCTGTTCACAAGTTCCCCCTGCTCTGCTCGACCTGCAAATGTTCCTAATGCCTAAGCCTCTATCTTTAGCCTTATGTTCACCTCCTACTCTATGTTCTTCCAAGATAACCTCATTCAAATCTATGGTGACTGCTACCAATCATATCCCAAATATATATTTGCATTCTAAATCTCTCATGCTTCCCCTCTCTAACTGTCTAATTGAAATCTCTGCTTGGCTATCTCATAGTCCCTTAAACCAACTATTAAAAGTAATTTTTCAACATTCCTCTATGGTTTTACGCAAATTAGCTTAACTGCCAATATTTCCGCTTTGGCAAATGTTACCATTAACAAACAACTCAGCTTCTTAAGGCAGATCTGGCGATCAGTGTTGAGTGACGTTATTCTTGCTCATCCATGCTCTTCTCTCATTTACTTATCCTTCTTTCTGATGTGTTTTTCTCAAGTTTTTTCTCCAACTCATTTTCTCTATTCTCAGGGCCACTGCCTTAGTTTGGACTGACATTATTATTATTGTCATTATTATCCAGATTAAAGCAAAATAAGATGCTGACTGTCAGACTCTACAGCACTGCTATTGTCAACTTTTTAAATGGCAGCACAGATCATGTCACTTTCTTATTGAAAACTCTTCATACTTCTTCATTTATATCAGATATATTTAAGGGTAATCATGTTTATCATGTAAGCTCCTCATGATCTCTTCCTTGCTATTTCTTAGGTCTCACTTCCTGTTACTACCACAATTATCTTTGATTTAGCTATAAAGAAATATTAACAGTTCCCCAAAGATATGATGGTCTTTCACCCTCTATCATAATCCATGGTATCCATGGTATTTCCTTTGATTGGAATGCTCTTCTCTTTAACCTCACTTTTATGATAATTCTTTAATTTCAGTTTATGTATTGCTTCCATCAGAGCCATTCTGGATTTTTGCCAAATCTCTTTTCTCTACTTTTATTTTTTCCATCACAATGCATTATGTTTTACTTAAACTGGTCTCTTTGACAATAAATGCTAGTTCTTCGAGGGAAAAACCCCATCTTACCTAGGTCTGTGTTTTTAGCTTATAGTATTATGTAATAGTGATTCTTTTTGTGTAAATAGCTGTTGAATAGTGATTAAATAAAGGCTCAGGATACTTGTGAGGGAATGCTCTTTGAGTGGGAACAGATGAACTAAGTGGGAAAGCTACTAAAGATGATCTCTTCCTATGATTTTACCAAAATTGCCTTTGTGAGGCCAGATAATCAAGCTATGACAGTTAATCTAATTTGAAAGATGTGTGCCCTCTTATGTTCCTTGCCTCATTATTTACAATAGCCAAGATATGGTAGCTAAGTGTCCATTAATAGATGAATGAATAAAGAAGATGTGGTATGGAATATTGGAATATTACTTAGCCATAAAAGATGGATATTATAATAGAATATTACCATAACCATAGACTAGAATGAATAGCTATAAAAAAGGATGAAATTTTGTCATTTGTGACAACATGGATGGCCCTAAGAGTATTGTGCTAAGTGAAATAAGTCAGAAAGACAATAGAAAGGCAAATAGCATATTATTAAAGAAGCTAAAAAACAAAGTAAATGAACAATAGCAAAACACAAATAGATTCATGAATACAGAGAACAAATTGATGGTTGCTAGATGGGGTGGGGGATGTGGGAAGATGGGCAAAATAGGTGAAAGGGATTAAGAGGTACAATTTTCCAGTTATAAAATGAGTAAGTCATAGGGATGTAATGAATAGTGTAAGGAATATAGTCAATAATATTGTAATAACTTTGATGGTGACAGATGGTAACTAGGCTTATTGTGGTGATCATTTTGTATATAAACGTTGATCACTATGTTGTGCACCTGAAACCAATATAATATTATAGGTCAATAAAACACACACACACAGACACATACACACGTGCAAAAATTATGAAGTTTCAGGGTTTATGATTGCCAGGTATTGGGGATAACATATCCTAGGATTCAGGATGTGAATTTTCATTGAATAATCTTTCATATTTTCCTGAGTTTCTACTCAAGCAAACTTCTCTTCTAAGTAGATAGGAGTTTAGGAGTTGCTGCAACTTTTCTGTCTCTATTTTATAATCTTTACATCTGTCCTGATTATTTTAACTCATTTATCATTTTGTTCATTGAAAATACATAAAAACTTCAAGGGATGTATGGGTGGTGTGGTCAGTTAGGGGTTCAACTCTAGAGATTGAGCCCTGCATCAGACTCCTTGCTCAGTGTGAAGTTGGCTTGAGATTCTCTCTCTCTCTCTCTCTCTACAATAATAAATAAAGAAATCTCTAAGAAAAAAGACAATACACAAAAAATTCAAGATGGCAATCCAAAATGCTATTATAGCATTTGTATAACAATTATATTTAAAAATATAATTTTGGACATAAGAGGGAGTGGATATTTCCTAGTCTAATCCATTAATTTTAAAGTCTTAATGGTTAAGTTAGTTATATAAATCACACAGCACACTGGTAATTTAAAGATCAATCTTGGGATCTACTTAATGAATAAATTTTTACTAATCATTAAAAAATTGTCTGGCTATTATAAGAATTAGCTACAAAATGTTATCACTATAGTGTTTATTTGACAAGTTTTTAAACACTTGAATAATATAAACAACTGGTATTTTTTGTATGGTTTGACATTATGAGTTTCATTTTCTTGTTAATCTACCTTGGAGCTTTTTATTTTCTTATTCTTTGGCTTTTCTTGTTGGCTACAAAAATGAAAATAATCTAATATAGGAGTGACACTTTTATCTCCTGGAAAATAGCAATTAAACAGCCAAGGAATAATACCATATTAATTGATAACAACGTTAATATTTATTGAGCACATGTTGCTTTCCTCTTCCTGTGTTAATTATATAGCCTGTATTATCTTATTCACTATTCACAATGGTGCTATATAAAAGACTGTTTTTTTTTAGATTTTATTTATTTATTTGACAGGCAGAGATCACAAGTAGGTAGAGAGGCAGGCAGAGAGAGAGGAGGAAGCAGTTTCCCTGCAGAGCAGAGAGCCTGATGTGGGGCTCGATCCCAGGACCCTGGGATCATGACCTGAGCTGAAGGCAGAGGTTTTAACCCACTGAGCCACCCAGGCACCCCTAAATGACAGTTTTGAATCATTTGTGCTAACACCTGAAAGTAGATTTTGTTTGACTTAAGCAAAAAACAAATGAATTAAAGTGATGATGGAAAACAACAGAATTCCCCAGATGCCTAGAAATCCAGTCTTGGAGAATGTATATGCAGGAATAAAGTGTAAGCCAACTTAATTCCTATGATAATAGCAGATACCTGGTCCAGTGGGAAAATGGCTGCCATTACTGCCACACAGTAGGTACAGCAACTTGTGTGGCTGATGCTCTGGGCACTACTGCCTGAGGCGTGGGACTTTGTTGTAATTACCTTCTCTCACAGAGATAATTATCTGAGCTCTTCAGACCAGAGCAAGTATCTCATCAAATTAGCCAGAGCAGTATCTAGCATTTTAAGCTTCTATAGTGACAGGAGGGCTCTGATCCATCAAGATTCATATGGTGGGGAATTTTATGACACTTAGCAGATTTAGATACTCAACAGCCTGAAAGAACAACTAGTGATCATTTTACAGGTAAGAAAATTGAAGCCCAGAATGGTCGTATAATCTGCAACAAGACACAGAGTTAACAACTGGCAGAGCCTTGACTGGAAACTAGGTCTGTATGATTCTCACATTTGTGCTCATAGCCCTTTGTGTTCTGGTGTTATCCTATCCTCCATTTCTGGTTTGGTTCAGCTATTCCCCTAGTTATCATCTCTGCTTCTTAGAAATCACACGTGCACACTTTTCATCATTTTCTGTCTGGCTGCTGAGGGGTCCGTATTACTTCATCTCTATTTTACTTTCTGAACCAAAGGGAACACCAGTTTGCCTTTGCCTGTGTTACTTTTTCGAATGGCAGCTCTTGATATTGCTTTGAGATTCTTTACACAGGAAATTCACACATAGTTCAACCTTAGCCACACAGTATTTTCTTTTTAATTGTGAATTTTTAATTCATTTTATATACTACCTGTCTTGAGGCTGTATACAGATATGATGACCTTAAGTCCAAGATTTTAGACATTGATTAATAATTGAATTTTTAAAATAAAATTTTTTTTGGAAAGAGAAATGTAGAAGATGCAAAGACATTAGAGAATATACTTGTAGGCTGTAAACATTTTTGAAACAAAGGGAAGAAGATTTTAGGCATTGTCAGTTGCTAGGAAACCATATCTAGATTAGATAGTTTCAAAATTATTGAGTATCTCATGCCTTGCTCTAGGTCCATAGAGTACTGGTAGGAACAAAAGAAAATTTGATGCAATAAAATGTTGTTCATTTTCAGTGCTTAAAAAAAGATGACTGCCAAAACAAATAATTGAAGAAAATGCTGTACCAATGTTAGGACTCAAATCAGATATTATCCATTATTTGGAGACTTGGGCTTAAGCTGTTGTACAATTATGAAATTATATGAGGGCATGAATTAATTACTTAAATTTTTGGAGGATTAGGGTCACTATTTTAAAGTTATAGATACTATTATCTACGTCATGGGGTTTTCATATAAAATAAAAAATAGTTGTTAATAGCATGTTGTACAATATATGACATGCGTATAGTATATAATATCTGAACCAGATGTGCATTTATTTTGCACATATTTAATCCTGATGAGTCCTCATGCAGCTCCCTCCATCCACTCCATCAACTCTCATTTGGCTTATGGAAATAACCTTTTGACAGGCTTCCTGGTCAACCATCTTTCTCTTAGAGCTAGCTATCTTTCCTAAACAAAAACCTCATCCTCTGGGAAAATACAGTTACATAAAAAACAGATCAATAAACTTCCTTCCCTAAAATTCAATAAAGGCAGACTAAAATAAATGGAAGCAGTAGAACACAAAAGAAAGACTACATGTTCATTCCATAAACTTTGAAAACTGCCATTGATAGAGTTTTCTATGAGTTACTGAGTGATTCCTCTCTGATTTCTTTTGAAACAGTATGGTGGGACAAAATGGGTGGATACATTTCTGAAAACTCCTACAGTAACAGATATCTAGAAGGAAGAATTCAGAATAGGCATATGGGGTGGCTGGAAGTGAACACAGCAAGGACAAATGAAAAACTCAAGCCCTAGTCCACCACTACAGCGGAAGAACGTTTAACTCTGGTCAGGGAATTTCAGGATTCATCAGAGTAGGTTTTCTTGAGAAAAGAAGAGAGTGGGAGACATCTGGTAAATTCCCAATATTCTAGATCTCACAACAACCAGAGTCTTCAGAGAATGGAAAAAGCAAAGGAATAAGAAAATTAAGAACTGGTAGAACCAGGAAAAGATGAAAAGAAATCTCAGTTTACTTTAGTTCCTCCCTCCTGCTACAAATAAGTAACAGAATCTGGAACTATTTCTAAGTTTTGCTTTAATTTAAAAAATTAGTTAATATTGTTCTCGAAATATTAGTCAATAAACGCATTTAGAAAAAGAGAATGGAATGAGTGACATACATAATGGAAGCCCAGAGGAAAAATATAATTACCAGTAATTATGTGACAGAACTCTTTGAATTACAAGAGACTTCACTGACAATGGAAAAACATGGAAAGATAATTAATCGATATAGTGGATTACATCAATATATCTCAAAGTCAAAGCATTATTGGTACAAAGCTAGTAAGGAAATATAAGGAAGTAAATATTATATTCACATTAAGAATATGATCAATAGGGGGGGACAAGATGGCGGGGAGCTAGGAGGAGGCGCCGTTTCAACCTGACCCCTAAAGTGAGCTGATTACCTACCAAGGAACTCCGATCACCCATGAAATCAGCCTGAGATCAGAATTCTACACGTCAGGATCTCTACGGGGGCAGAAGACGCCAGTGGACAGGTAAAGTGGAGTGGGAACACCGGACTGGTATCGGAAGATAAACAAAAGGGGGAGGGAGCCACCAGAGGAGACCCATTGGAAAGTAATACCTCAATACGAGAGTGCCCTACGACTGGGGACCAGCATTAACTTGAAGTCTGACAGAAAGCACTCAAAAAAAGCAAAGGATAGCAGGGTGAAATTGTGGGAATTGGAATTATAGGGACAGGGGCTTAAGTCCCCCATGGAGGACAGACACCCCTGGCGCTGAGCCATAGAGAGTGCAGTGGAGAAACCAGGTCTTGGTTCCTGAGCCACGAGGAGACCTCCTAAGGGCGCTTTGCATGTGGCAGGGGCTGGGACCCTCTCGGGGCAGAAACAGCCTTTTTGTAGTCCCCACACGTGCGCCTCACCGATCTAGCAGAGTCTGAGATGCACACCACCCCCTCCCCTGAGAGAGGCGCGCGGTGGTGCCAGCCTGGTGCTCTCGGACCTGGAAAGTCTGAGCGCTCCCAGCCCGGGCCAGCGGGAAAAATCTCAGTGTGCGTTCACCGCTTGGAACCTCTCTGGCAGTCTGGAGCTGCCCAGACAACTGCTGCTGTTGTGGTTTTAAGTACAAGCAGGACACACAAGTGTCCCCAGAGATCGCGGCTGGGAACCTGCTCTGCAGCACCCAGAGGGGAACGGACTGGGGCTTCTCTCTGGGAGGGAAGTCTGGGTGCAGTTTGCTTTCCTCTAAACCTCCAAGAACCATCGGGAGCTGCCAAGGGGAGAGAAAACAAATGAACAGACATAAAAACCTTCAGAGAACAAAAGCCTGAAGGCCCGGTTTCCTCAGAGCCCACCCCCTGGACGGGGGCCGGAGGACTTAACTCAGGAAACACCGCCTGAAAACCCACATGGCAGGTCCCTCCCCCAGAAAGCCAACCAGCCAAGAAGACAACAATCACTACTATTTCATAGATACAACGTTTAATTTTTAATTCGTTCCCACTATTCTGGTTCATTTTTTAATTTTTTAAAATCTTTTTAATTTTTTTATATAGAATTTTTTTAGCCTATTTACTATCACAGTGAGATGTCCAATACATCAAATTCCATAATAACCTTTTAACCTGAACTTTTTGATACGTATACCCAAGTTTTTCTTTTGCTTTCTTTTTTAAATTTTTTTTTAAAATTTCACTTTAGTTTAGTTTAGATCATTTTTTTCTTTACTTTTATTTGCTTATATTCATATAGAGTTAAACTTCAAGGTAATCCCCTTTCCCCAATCAATGCTACCCCTATAGGTAAACCAATTTTTAATCCCCTGTTATCTTAGGAAAGCTGTGTCCTTTAAAAAAGATATCAAGATACATCCAAGAGGAATCAAAATAACCTTCCTAGCCCACACTGAGAATTTACAACCACTCTCCCATCTTTTTCTCCTACCAGTATCTTTGTATATTTGTGTTTGTCCTGGTAGTATATAAATCTTATACTTAGGGTTCTTTTTGACAAGGTTCTTTTTTTTGTTTGTCTGTTTGTTTCTTTGTTTTGCTTCTACATATATATGTACATATTTTTTTCTTCTCGTCATATACTTTTATCAGTCTTTTTTGTTCATCTGTATACTTCACAAACCTTACCTTGGGGCCCATTTGGGCTGAGCCTTCTCTTTTATCCTTCTTTCTTTTTCCTGTCTCTCTCTTTCTCTCTCTCTCTCTTTTTTTCTGCTTTCTCTCTTTCTTTTATTTGGGTGGGGACTCTTGATTGCTCAGAAGCATTCCAGGGTGCACCTTCACTGCACCAAGGTCGATATATCCAGCTACAACCATTCAGCCATCTCTCACCAAAATGACTAGGAGGAGGAATGGCCAGCAGAAGAAAAATTCAGAGGATGGCCTTCTGCAACAGAGCTAATGGCTACCGACATAGACATTATGTCAGAAAGGGAATTCAGGCTAACAATTATCCAGGCAATAGCTAGGTTGGAGAAAGCCATGGACGACCAAATGGAATTGATTAGGGCAGAACTGAAAGCCACCAGGGATGATGTTCACAAGGCTCTCAATAAGTTCCAATCTAATTTAAGTTCTCTAAAAGCTAGGGTAACTGAGACAGAAGATAGAATTAGTGATCTGGAGGACAAACAGATAGAGAGAAAGGATCAGGAGGAAGCCTGGAACAAACAGCTTAGAAGCCA
>PISX010023087.1:0-30469 GCA_004024625.1 Mellivora capensis
AGCTCTCTGTACATTTGCTAGCTTGTAGTTTTCTAAGACTGAGTAAACTTCTTATTTTTAGAAAGTGGAGGTCTGGTTTGTAACTTTCCTTGTACTTAATTGGGTAAAAGTCTTTTCCACAAACCACCATCTATTTTGTGAACTTTGTTAGTCATCTTTTATTTGGTAAATTATGAACTGGTGTAAATTTGTACAGTTCATGTATATTGATTGTGGCAAAGTTGTACAGATTTCTATATTTTGGATGAGAAATTTTTCTTCTCTCTATAATAAATTGTTTCTTATCTTGGCATTTTAATCAATCTCTTGTCATGATTATAGAGGTTCAGCTATAAAAGATATGTTTCTCAGAAGACTTAGGTTCTATAAGCTATGTGAATGTCAGTTGCACACTGGTCATGCTGAAAAACATTTGATAGGAGTGAAGATGATCTGTGTATACATATTTAGGTGTTAGAGGAAACACAGGGTAACTTTTTTTTTTTTTAATCTCTAAAGTCAAAACATGGACACATACCCAGGCTAATCTCATGAAATGAGGATGAGAGACAAAGGTAACATCTACCAAACAAAGTGATACTCAAAGGATTTCATGTCATTGCTTCCCTGTTGAAGTGAAGATCTAAATGTTCCATTCTGCCCACCTTTGAGAAACAATTATTTTGCCCCATGGAATCCTTGTTCGATTAGAAAATCCTGGGGTAGATGACCCATAGTCTTAAAGAACAGGCTAATCACTGCAGAGATTGGTTGCTTTTTGCTTTCCATCAGCTGCAAGATTACATAAAAATCACTTAAGCTGGAATTCAACAAAAGGTACGTTTGAATTTTTATTCTCAAAAGTTGAAATGTGAGTTTTTGATTCCTCCTTTTTGGACTTGTTTCAGATGAATTCTAAGAACCTAAAATAGAGTGCTGGAGTGTAGATTACCCCACTACCCTGTATGATAAAAACTTGTTGGTAATTCTTTGGTTGTAGAGGATAACATGGTTCTTCCGTGGAAACTGAAAATGGGGAATTTTGAGTTCTCCTTTAACTATTTAGCTACAGTTAAGTAACGTAGCATATAGTGGCTTTTGGGGGAGGTATTTATGTAAACATGCTCACAGTGGAAATATTTAGCAATTTAGGTTACTTGAAATCAGTAGAGCCAGATTTGGGGGTTGATGCATGACTGGTTCTGTATACTACACAGGAATACACAGCGGAATGTGCAGGTGTTTAGAACACAAACGGTGTGTGTACCTCACAGGTCAGTCTTGGCTATTTGCTTTATAACCACAGCGCATGGAACCCCCTTGCCCGTTACGGTTTTATTTTTCAATGTGTTCTTCGAGAAAGCCTCCCAGTTTTTCAGATTTGAATGTGCAATAAAACGACTGGTAGTACAGTCTACCCCAGTCTCACCCCAGTTCTGACCGCTATTTGCCAACCGCATCTCCTCCTTTGAAGCCCCGTGGTGCTTAAAGTTCTGCATACTGAGTCATTGGACCTGAAGGCAAAGGATCCAGAGAGTTGAGGAATAGATTCTAGTACCTAAAACTTGTGTCCTAGAACCTGTCCTCAGATGGAAAATAATTTTTGAAGATTTTGACATCAGACTTTTCAGTGCTTAAAAAGAAATGCAGTAGGAAGAGAACTTAATAAACATTTTAGAGTTCAGGTGATGTCTGGTATGTAAAGAGCTGTTAAGTTGCTCTTTAAGAAGCTTGCAAGCCTCACTGAGACCTAGCATCCCGCTGGTAGCTGTGACTTGACTTTAACCTCCTATTCCCTAGACAATTGTCTACGGTACAGTAGCTGAGATTTCTCATTCATTGCTTCCGGGCAGTGTTCTGCCTAGCTATTTGGATGGAAACATTTGAGTGTCTGCTGTATGCACACGCAGGTGTGTCCCAGACCTGCATATGTGTAAAAGCACATTTCTGTGTGCTTTTAAGAAATGTAATAGTGATCACTGAAAAGGCTTTTTACACTGCCTGAGATAGTTTCTCAGAAATCCTTTCAAGAAGGGATGACAGCTTTCAAAACCATTCATTGCCATTGGCACCAAGGGTTCATAATTACTGGCAGTACGCTTAGGAATGTTACTTTCTGAATTTTAATGAGTAGTTTTAAAATTACTTCCTTTTCCCCAGATGTAAGTACTGTCTTGCTCAGTAATGCTGAAGCAAGGCTTACCCTAGTTCATGCGGGATAATGGGGCTGTCTTCCCCTTCAGTCTGGAATGGGAGTCACTTGTCTGTCCGTACCCTTAATTGGCAAGATTTCTATATTATTAGACTGGAAAGGCCACTAGAAAATCGCTTTCTGGTCCTGTTGCCCAAATGATTTCCTCAAGTCACGGTTACCAGTTGGAAGTAGTTTTGTATATATGTTACAGATCTTGGAATTGGCCTTCATGTTAAAAGGAAGCAGTATTCCTGACTATTCTGGTGTTCAGTAACTAAAGGTTAAAGTGCTATACTGTATATTAAAGTTTAAAGATCATTCCTCTCCCCTTTGCCATCCCCGTTTCAGCTAATGTGATAAGATGTTATTCATAAGCCAGAGGGAAAATTTATCAAGAATTTATTTCAGTTTGTCTGAAGCAATAGATTTCTTCTTTATCTGAAGGTGTAGGAACTGGACAGTATTTAGTCCTCTCTCAGTCTGTACCTGAACTTTTGTACTTGGCAGCTGCTAAAATACAATACTTTATTTTTCATGTTTGAAACATAACAGTATGAAAAACTTCCGTAGTGAAATAGTTCGTATTCCTAACCGAACTAAGGTGCTTACCTGAGTCCTGAAGTCATTTCTATTACTACAGATAAGTCAGAGGAATTTATATGTGATGATTTATCGTTTCTATGTCTGTAAGTCTTCAACATATATACGTACATATACATATATATGTGTATATTTATATATATAAAAATTGTATTTTTTCCCTGAGAAAAGCATAAAGTGAAGAAACATTAAAGAAGATGTTACATTTAGTAGTTTTAAGGTGCTCCTAAGCAAGTAAGTCACAGAGTGTATCAATAGTGAGGTTTGACACCATTTCCTCAACAGTTAATGTCTGGACCAGTCTGTTGACTGCAGTTTTACATTAGCTAACCGATTTCTTTTGGTATTGTTCAATGTTTCAAATGGATAGGAAAATGATAAGGCTTCCAATTTAATTTCCAGTGAAGGATTTTCAATTTTTGTAAGTTTTCCTGTCATTTCGCAGTTGAATAATCTTACAAGGAACATTCTGGAGTTCAGCTTCTGACTTTTATAGGAGACTTTTTGTGATATTTATCATTTTAATGTTGATGAATATCGAGATTTGTGCAGCAGAGTCCTTTGGCAGAGAGTTTGGGAACAACTACCGTAGGGATTCTGTAATTCATGAATCTGGGACAAAGTCTGCATTCAGTTTGTGAACATGCAGGTCAAAGTGGTAGTAAGGTTTATGGCCCATACTAGGTGGAAACTGGGCTTGGGGGAGGATTGGATGGGAAGCATAAATAAAGTATGCTCCTGAGGGCATTTTTAAAGAAATTCAAGTATAATGCTTAATGTCTTTGTCTTTGCATTTTATAAAGGGAGAGTATTTTCTGAGCTGTTTTTAATTACTTGATTGTTAGCCTCTTTCCTTGTACCTTTAAGTTGTGAAGGCCATTTGTGACCCCACTCCTGAAGATGGAAGGGCGATTAAGGGTAGGCCAGCCACCTAACATCACGGTAGAGACCACCAGGCAGGAAACAACAGTGGAGTTAAGTGCATTCCTCTATTTGGAGACCATCACATCAAATGCTAATCATTGTTTCAAATCACAACAGAAGACATGGTCACCTCTGGGTACATTTAGTTTAAATAATTCTCTAGATAGGTGATCTCCAAAGTACCTTTATGTCATTCTCTTCAGGTATTTTTTGCACATGTGTATGTATAAGCACATGGTGTGTTTTATAAACAAATACACATACAGTGGGGGTGTATTCTGTTGATAGGGGTGTGTTGATCAAAAATGTTTAGAGACACTTTCTAGATCATCACTAAGGTAGATGAGTACTGTCTTAATAACTTGTGATTATTACCTTAAGTAATCAGTCTTCAAATGAGAAGCCCTTGTAACATTTCAAAGAGGGTTATCTTGTCTAGTTTTAGCTTACCTGCTTAGGTCCTTATTTGTACAATGAAGATCTCTGTTACAGCAACGGAAACCCCAAATTAAGTCTTCTATCAATTCAAGGTCTGTGTGCTCCTACATATTAACCGAGGTACTGCTGTGTGTCAAAATCTACATTTTATGTTTTCAGAAATTTTCTTTTTAAATGTTAGGGTTCTTGTAACATTTCCTTTACTTGCACGCATGGTTGTAAAAGAACCTAGTTAACAAAGCTGCCCATCGGTGATTAAATTAGCTTTAGTGATTACAGGTTAGCCACAAGTCTCTCGTATCTTTTCTCTCTGGTTCTGAACAATGTCTAAATTTGTAGGAAGATGAGATGAGTGCAAATTGGACTTTATTTGAAAAGATGCTATAAGTGGACCTAAACCCAAGATGACAAGATTTGACAGTTGCACCATGAACAGGATTGGATACATCTTCTAGTCTTGATTTATGGCAGTGTTGTCCCCTCAGGTCAGTAGACTAGATGGAATTGTATTTCCTGTAAATTACACTTGTGAGCCCTCAAGTTACCAACGTACATTTCTTATTTGACCTCCCAACAACTGGGTGAGGTTGGCAGATAGGTAGGTCGGCATTTTTTAATCTGCATGTTGTAGATGGGAAGCTGAGGCTTAGGGAGTTTAAGTAATCTGCCCCAGACTCAGACGGCTAGTAAATAGCTCGTTCATAAATTGAACTTGGTCTTTGGACCCCAGAACCCGAGCTCTTAACTATCTACCGGTATACTGAGGAATATAACTTATTCATGGTGTTTCAGTGTTGGAACATGCAGACTTGATTTCTCTTTGCTAGCATTGGTCATTTTCTGCCGTCAAGCCCTTTCACTCTCCAGTCTCACAAGGCACAGAACTGTTTTAAAAGGCGGCTTCTTTCTTCAGGAGGCATTTGGGACTTAGTATAAAGAACACTAGTCTTGGACTCAGAAAAATGAGATGGAATGCAGGCCTGTTCCAGCTACCAGCTTGGGGCTTCGGACAATTTGCCTAGCCTCTCTGTGCCCACCACCCCATATGTAAAATGGGATACACATAAGCCTGTTAAACACGAAAACATCTAGCAAAGAATGGTTGGATTCTTGGAAGTTGAATACCATCTCATGGAGGCGAATTGAACAGATTGTTTTCTCGGTTTCTTAAAAATCTGATGTCACTGTGATTGCTTAGAGTTTCTTGAAAGTCAGCTTTAGCCAATGTACATATAAGAAAATGTACTTGTGTTTTTTGAAATACTATGGGGAGGAAAATTGACTCCTTTCTTAAAAGTGGAACTACAGACAACCCAGGTGTTGCCTATTTATTTCGCAGACTTTCCTGAGCTGGGTCCTTAACCTAGTGCTTTTCAGAGCTATTTTCTCAGTAAAGGGCACAAAAGGATTCCCTTTGGATCTTCCGTCTATCCCGAGCACCTTCCATTGAGAGATGGGACGGGCAAGCTTGTGTGGCCTGGCAGCCTCGTGCCGGGCAAGTTTGTGAACTTTATCTTGTCTAAGCCTCATGTCTCTCTGCTGTATGAATTAAGTTGACTTCTCCCAGGGTTTGCGGTCCTTCCAGCCATTGGTACTTAGCCATGCTTTTGTTTCAAACAGTGGTTTTCAAACAGAACTCGGTGGTTCTTGATCTTAAGTTCTTAATCTAGAGTGGTGTGAGCACTTCCTTCACCGCAACAAAAAGCAGTCTTTTCTTAAGTTACCAGTCTGGCTTTGAGTTTCTTGGGCTGTAAGCCGATGCAATGTTTGCTTGAATTGCTAATAATGTGAATTGACTTCTTCTAGTTAGTCATAAATGAATCAGTAACCATGTGTTCTTTTTAATTTAAACTCAAGTCCCTTTTTCTATGTGAATGTACTAGTCATCTGTACTAGGTACCCAGCTCAGTGCTGGGTTGTAGAGCGTTACTGCAGACCCCAGTGAAGCAGGTACTCAGCTGGAAGAGCTTCTTGCTGATTTATTTTGCAATAGTATGGGAAACAAAGGGCCGCATTCTTAAAAAAGAACCTCAAGATACTTATAGGCAAAATTTCCCTGACCCTTTCAGAAGTCTTGCATCTCCAAGTCCCCTGCTTGGAGTCATGTGTAGCCTTGTAAATTAGTGTGTTCCTATAATGTTTAAGGTTGTGATGGAAGAATAATAAGAGTCTGGAACTAATTAAAACAAGGTTAAGGTGGCCAGTCTGTGTTGTCAGACCGTAGTTACGGTTATGGACTTAGAGATGCAGCCTTATGTAATACGGAAGCCTTAGACACAAGCTAGCTTCTCCTGACTCTCAGATTCTTGCATTTCCCCTGTTACTCTATCCTTTATGTCCCCTGGGGTGCTTTCTTTTCTTTCTTTTTATTTTTTTAAAGGATTTATTTATTTGAGAGAGAGCAAGAGTGCATGCAGGGTTGGGGAGGAGCAGAGGGAGAGGGAGAGAAAGTCTTAAGCAGACTCCACGCTGAGTGTGGAGCCCAGTGTGGGGCTCGACCTCACAACCCTGAGATCACGACCTGAGCCAGAAGCAACAATCGAGTCCTTAACTGACCGTGCCACTCAGCCTCCGCCTCCTGCAATCCTTTCTAATGGTTGGAATACGATTGGAGTTGTGTCCTGCCTCGACCACATTCATTAAGTACTTATTAAGTCCCCCTCTATGCCACATACTGTGCCAAGCTCAGGGTTCACAAAGGGTTACCATCTCTGCCCTCAAGGGGCTTCGAGCCTGATGGTAGAGAGAGGTTACCAAACGTGTAGAAAAACTGGGCCTGATATGGATTAAGGGAAGGAAATGGTGAAGCGGTATCCTGAGAGCTGTAATGGACACGGAGACTACCTTACAGGGCTTCCCAGAGGAAGGGACACAAGCCACATCTGGAGGATGAGTGGGGGTTGGCGTGAAGAAGGCGGAATGGAGAACAGTGTGCAAAGTCTGGGTGGAGAGTCCATAGTGCTTGAGAGGGATGGAATGGAGTGGAGGGGACTCAGGAAGAGAGGCCACCCCATGTGAGGCTTTGTAGGTAGAGAACTTATTTGATCAATAAGTTTATCAGCTGAACTGTGACTCGAGAGAGTAAAATGGTGCTGTTAATCATTAAACCCAGGCTATAAGCGGATAGAATAGTCTCCTTGCTTTTATAGCCCATGTTAAAGTATTATCTCTTTGAATAAGGGCCCGGTCACCAGCAACTATCTGCTTCCTAGTGAATGCATCAAGAAGTTAGATCACCTTTTCCCATCCGAAAGGAACCCAGACAGAACTCAAGAATGTTTTTCAGAACAGCTAGGTTGTTCGTGATTTGTTTTGGTACAGACAATAATGACTTCCGAGTTCTAAAAGTTAAGCATGGGAAGTTGATGTTTAGTAGTGTGAGCTACTAGATTGGAGGCACTTACATGGCATATGAAATGGCACAGTTCAAATTCAAACGCATCTTGGATACTTTCCCGCAGTTTCTTATTGTTATAGCCCTTGCCATTTTTGCAGTGTTTATTAAACAGAATTAAAAACAAAACCAGTTTAATTCTAGGTTTATATTTCTATCTCCTAGGCATAACTTTCAGGGTGTGGGCTACCAAATTTTTTTTTCTTCAAGTTGACGTGAAAATTCAGTATAGTTAAATGTAGAGCGTTTGGTAGATTTTATGCACCTATGTGATCCACACCCCAACGAAGAGAACATTCCTAGCACCCCAGAAAACTCCTTTTGGGGGCACTTAAAATTTGATTAAGAAATATGGTTGTGGAGCCAGGCCTCAAATTAGAAATGAGTTGTTTTCCCTCTCCTGTTCTTACTACTTTATTTTTGCTTCCTAAACATGCGGTAATGGTTACTTTAAACATGAAGCAAATTGTCGCCAGAAGAAACGTTGCCTTTCAACTAGTTATGATTTAGTGGTTACTAATACTGTAGGTCCCTGCCCAATTTGTTATGGCTTTTAGTCTTTTAGAGTAAGTAGTAAAATTTGAGTCATATCACTGACTCACAAGCTTACTAAGAATTGCCTGTTGTTTGTTATTAGGCTAAAACTTCAGAATCTTGATCAGTTGAAAAAGACTGTGATAGTGCCAAATTTACCTAATGCCCCCCTTTTTCACTTAGCCTGATTATGCCACTATAGTAGGTTTTGCAGATAAGGAGACGAGTGTTAAACCTGTATATATGGCTGCGTCCTAGCCTTGAGCACTTTCTCCCATCTTGAAATTCTTAACTCCCAGTTGCCAAAGAGCAATGAGAATATTCACCCAAGTTACAGCGCAATCAGTTGTGAAACTGATTGAACCCGAGAGCTGTGTGTCACTGTCTTTAAAGATTCTTGAATGCGGGGGTGGGAAAATTTGTCCTAAAGAGGCTGTTAATAGTTTGGGATCTACTGAGGGAGAGGGAAAGGAAAATAAAAAATTCACTAGTGTTTGAAAGGGGATTTACTGCTTGTTTTTCCTGGAGACTTAGTGTTCTGATCTGGAACCAGATCTGGAATTAACTCTTTTTCTGGGAAGGACAATATGTTCTGCTTAGCAAAACCTCTGTTGCCAAAGCAATGGTGGGTTGTGATGGGGATGGTGGTGAGCACCCATAATACTTAATATTTCAATACCAAGTTGGGCTTTTTCCCCCAACACTTCAATTCAGAGAGGATGGCAACACAGTGAAGATACAAGAAAGGTTGAAGCTGGATTGGGTTACTGGAGACTCGTCAATAACCCATTTCCGATGAGAGAAATGGCTACCCCAAATATGCATCTCATTTTTTTTAAAAGTTTCAAAATGGACCAAAAAAAAAGGAAAAAAGTTTCATGCATTAAGTACAGGAAAATTCAATATGGCACTTCACTGTATGCGAGGCGAAGAGGATTTTCATTTATTTCCGGCTCTGTCCTCTTATGGACGAGCTTCCCCAGTAACACCGGACAGCCTCAGCCCCCTGCTCTGCTGATCTGGTGCCCTCTTCTGTAAAGTTCTGAGCCGATGCTTCAGGCACTTCTTGTAGGGTTTGAGGGTATTTGCACTTGTGGGCATCTCTTCCCTGATATCTCATCACAGACCCGTAAGAGTTGACATTTGCTACTCTAGTCATCTCTGAGTCAAAGAGATGTGGTCTGGGGAAGTTCCATAGCTCGCCCCAGGTCATAGAGCCGTGGGACTGGTCAAGGCTAGAATCCAGATTTGTCCTTGGTCAAGCACCAGCACCCGACCTGTATCACATCTCAGCGCACTGCTTTCTGAGCCCATCCCATTGCAGCTGTGTGCCTTCAGGTCGGATTTTTCCATTAGATACAAAGACCTTGAAGTTGGGAACTCTTCAACCAGAGCTTTGGAAGATGTTAAAATTAGTTCATCTGTTTGCCCATAAGTATTTGCTGAACATCTGTGATATGGCCAGCATTGCTCTGGGCTCTTGGAGATACAGACGTGAACCAGACAAAAATACCTGACCTTGGAGGGAAGGTAAAGCAAGCCAGTAGAAGACATACATCAGATGGTGAGGGTGTTAAGGGTCAGGGCTGCCGTGTTGGTACCCTGAACATTGGACCGGTTGTGCAACAGCGTGTGAGCCCAGCAGAAAAGAGGGAGAGGGAGATCTGTTGCGAGGCGCGGATATAGGTTGCTATTTTACATAACATAGGGAAGGCTTCACTGATAAGGTGATAGTTGAGCAGAAACTTGAAGGAGACCAGAGAAAAGACTAGGAGGTATCTTGGAAAAGAACATTTTTTCATTCAAATAATTGAGTGAATTCCAAAATCCTTCCAGGCTCATTTCTCCCCAAATAATTGTAATTTGGAGCTCTTGGACACTAGCAGAAGGTCAACAAACCTGGTTTCTGGCAGTGGTTTTCCTGACCATTTTTTTTTTTTTTAAGATTTTATTTATTTGTTTTTGAGAGAAGAGAGAGCATGAGCGGGGCGGAGGGGGGGGTAGGGAGAAGGAGAAGTAGACTCCCTGCTGAGTATGGAGCCCAACAAGGGGCTCGATCCCAGGACCCTGGGATCATGACCTGAGCCAAAGGCAGACACTTAACCGACTGAGCCACCCAGGGGTCCCTCCTGACCACTTTCTACTTAGTTTCCTGGTTATCATGTGCCACAGGAATCCGCAGACCTTTCATTACCAGGGAATCCAGCTAGATTTTTTTTTCCCCCTCTTCATTTTAGAACTAGAAATCATAATAAACAGGCTGATAAGAAGACCCGAATTTGGGAGGGAAAAAAAAAGTCTGATTTCTTTAAACTCTATACCCACCACGGAGACCCCGAGTTGTGAAATGAGAAATAAGAATCAGTGTGGGGTACGATGCAGGTGCAGCAAGAGGCTCAATACTTCGTTAGGAGGTATAGCTAGGCGAGCCGACAGACAGCGCAGCAAACAAAGGCTTTTCTTGCTGACATTTAGATACCTGAAAAATCCAGTTATCCGAAAGGCCTATTCCTTATAAAACCTGAGACTCTGTTTTGAGACCCGTTATTATTCAGAGCCCGTGGCCTTTTCTTCTTATGGAGGAGGTAAGAGCAGGGGTAGCATTAACCTTCATCATCCACTCACTCAAAAATCCAGAACGCTAGCAGGATTTATCCAGCAGGTAAAGTCCCTGGTGTTAGGACATGAAAATGGAGATTTCCCTGGTTCCACTCACCTTGTCAAAGGTGGATGAAGATGTGCTCTCTCAAATATATTTCCCCAGGAATAATGCCCCATCCATGTTCCCAGGCCAAGGAGTAAGACTGTCTTCTTCCAAATAGTTGGAAACTAGCTGTACCTGTCCATTTTAGGTCACCTTCCTTTGGCTGTATGAAACTTGGATGAGGACTCTGGCGTTTCAAGGTTGAGTTCAGGTCACTCAGATAGGATTCTTCATCATCTGAGAGTCCAAGCAAAACTAAAATGGAAGCAGAAATCTTGGTTTCTGGGTTTAAGAAAGACTCCCTCTCAAAGCTCCCAAATTCAACCAGATCATTCTGGCCATTTAACCAAAATAGGCAGGATGAGACTGTGGGGAAAGGGTAAGAGAATGAAGAAAAAAGGGAAAATACACCTTGAAGAGCAGTAGTGATATTACCCAGCTTTCATGCAGAACTAGAAATGTTATCCAAAGCCAACATTTACCAAAGGTACTATGGGACATTTTGTGGGGTCAAATAAGTGACTCTTAAACCCTCAGACTTCGTTCTTATAAATGCTAACCATCCTACACTACCTAATTCTCCTAATCATATAAACTATATATTTATAGATATTATATATTATAATATTTATTTATATATTATATATTTATATAAATATACAAAAATATGTATTTTTGCCTAATGATGATAGGCCCACTGGCCAAATTCCCTAATGTTAAATTTGGGAACACACGTAAAATAACCATGTTAATTTGAAACTCGGCATCATGGATTCAGACAGTGATTATAGCCTTGTGAGTCTGCTAATAATATTTGTGGCAATAATCTATGGCATCTCTCCCAGAAGATTTCTCAGATTCATCTGTGTGCATTAAAGTTCATTCTTTTATCAAAATGCTGGCTATGATTCTCTGGCTCTGAAAGGTGTGTTTTTGTCCATCTGTTTTCATGAGGAAAGTCCTGCCTTCATTTCTTAACGAGTGTCCCTTTGTTTTTCCTCCTACCTCCTACTCATGCTGAACTTGTCAACTTAGACAGGAAAACTCTCTACTGTGTAGAATAAAATAAAAACAGTTCAATGTGTGGTTGGACAAACTTATTTTTAAACTTAGTCATTTGGTATAACACTACGTTAGGCAATAATTAAAGTTCTGATAAAGCTAATTGAAATGGAGTTATTAGTTGACTTTTTCATAGTTAAAAGGCTTTAGGGTGTTATTAGAGTAAAAATATATTTCAGTGTCTTGGGTACACTCTGGCTTAATATAGCATTTTTTTTTTTGCTGTGAAAACTTTCATTTCACTAGAAATTGATTTCAGGGGAACAAGAACTAGACTTGCATTCCTGTGTGGGTGGGTGGGTGTGCTACATATGTGTTGCTGGGGGATTAGAATGGGTAGAGTTAGCACTGAAAAGAAGAGAGAGTAAGATTTAAGAAACGGCAAGAAAGGAAAATCTCCATAGACCTGGGAGTGTCACGAGTACACCTATGTATGCCCTCTGAAATTAGTGCAAGGAAAGGAATATGCTGATTAGCGTTAAAATTTTATTTTTAAATATGGTTTCTTTTGATGCCTGGCCACTGGTTTTGATAAAAGGACATTACAGAGAAAGAGCAAGAAAAAAATATTTCCTTTTCCACTGTCATCACAACAGAAAAGGATGCCCCCATATAACTAACATTTAAAAACCTTATCCGTTTTGATTTGGAGCAGCTCAGAGCTGCTGAGCCCGAGGTAAGTTTTTCACCAGCGTTTCCGATCAATCACAATTAGGGGTTAGGGCTTTTCTGCTGGGACTGAGATACTCTTTGATCAGAAGTGAGGTTATCAGGGACGCCTGGGTGGCTCAGTTGGTTAAGCGGCTGCCTTCGGCTCAGATCATGATCCCGGCGTCCTGGGATGGAGTCCCACATCGGGCTCCTTGCTCGGCGGGGAGCCTGCTTCTCCCTCTGCCTCTGCCTGCCACTCTGTCTGCCTGTGCTCGCTCGTTCTCTCTCCCTCTCTCTCTGACAAATAAATGAATTAAAAAAAAAAAAAAGTGAGATTATCTGTTCCTGTTGGAAACGGCGGTGTGCGCACAGCCAAGCTGCCCGGTTCTGGGTACACACTGGTGATGGGGAATCCAAACCCCAACCTTAAAAGGGAACAAAGCAGCAAATCAAGCCTCCCATGACAGAAAGAAAGTGATGTTAAAAATCCCACGTTTAAGTTTGGACCCAGATGAAATGTCTGTTTTGAATTTAGTGCCCGGGAGAGTAGTGTGGACACGGGCCATGGGGTGCAGCTGCCCAGGGTTTGAAGGCTGGTCATAGAGGCTGAGCCCATGAGAGAGCTGACTTGTGTGGCCTTGATTATTTCCTGGCCTGAGCTAGGCCACCAAGCTCAAGTTTGGCCATTAGGATTTTAAATCAAGAACACAAACAATGGGTCTCAACGCTTTTCCTGCTTTGATGGGTACACTGAGAAACATTCCTAAAGCCCAAACTCCTGTGGGCATTGCAGGGTTCTGGGTCACCCAGGTACACTCCTCTCTCCCCTGGGAGAAACCCCATTAGACTGTAGGGAGGGTAAGAGGGGCACGCGGAAGAGGCTGGATGTCTGCATGCAAGCAGTCATCCATCCACACCCGCGGCTCCTGATGTCACCCTATCCCTTGAGCGCTATGTCGTTCAAACCCCCATTCTTCTGTCCAGTGTCATTCTCAAGTTTTTGCAGATTGTTAGGGAGCACACTCTCTCCTCTGAACTCTGCCCTTGAACCCCCGCCTCTGCCAGATTAGATCAGCTGTGAGATCATTTTACCAGCCTGAGTGGGCTGCTCTTGGTACGTTACCCAGATGTGTAGCTCGGCCTCATCTTCACTTGGGCAAACATTCACTGGTGGAAGGCATCCCCTTATACAGCCTACCTTACTGAAGGTGTGTGACGATGAAGGATAGTGACCCTCCAGCAATGGGGATGTCTCAAATTATTAGGATGTTTTTAATGCTTCGGTCATTTCTGATCTCAGGCTCTAGGTCTTTCTCTCTCCTTTCCCCTCCTGGTCCTCCCACTGTCCCCTCTCCTCCCTCCCCTTCCCTAAATTCCTAAAGGAATTCCTAAAGGAATAAGGGGACCAAGGCTGGAGCTGCCTCTTTCTGCTCTCACTGAAGGAAAAACAGTGTTTTCCTTTTTTTCTTCTCTCTCCAATCGTTTCCCAGATGAGGTTGCAGAAAAGGCAAGGAATGAGGAACAGAGAGGACAGATGAAGTCTTGGGGACAAGCAGAAAGACCTCAGAGGCATCTGTGTTTAAGACTTCCAGAGAAAGCCTGCGGGGCAGGAGAGTGGGGCTTAGACACAGGCTCTGGAATCTGAGATTTCCTGCTGGAATCGGGCCCAAACACTGCTGCCCTGTGCCAAGATGCAATGCACTTGATCCTCTCCCAGTTCCATTTTCCTTGCCTGTGAAATGGAGGTGATGACACATCCAGTCTTCAACTCCAACATTCAACCTCTGAAAATGGGTTTTGGGTGTTTTTTTTGGTGGTTTTGTTTTTTAAATCCAGGTTTGGCAAAGACCCTTCTGGCGGGAAGACCTGACCTGAAGAAGTAGGCTCCCTTCTACTTCTGTACCCCTGTCCACACATTTTGCCGCAGGAACATCAACACGGTTGCGTTCCGTCCCCCTGGAAGGGCTTCGTACCACGTGGCATACACACCACATTGACCCTCTCCAGTCTGAGAAACGCTGAATTGCAGAAGTGGGAGTGGCCCTGGGTGTTTGGGATGAGGGTCTCCACCTCAGAGGCTGCTTGGGAACCTGAATGGGATAGATAATAGCTGTGTGGGGGTTAACAGAGGGCCTGGCACAGGAATAACCAGCCTGGAAGTGCAGGTCATTGTCACCACCTACTGTGGTCTCGAATGACAGCGTGTGTGTGTGACATCTGGCTCTAGGACCAGCTGCAAAACTTTGTCTTAGGAAGTGCAGTCAAAGCCAGGAGTTTACTTACACACTGGCTTATTTTATATCTGTTGTTGATATCTATCTTGAGTGTTGAATTTGCTTCCGATTTTCTTTTTAGAGGCCTTCTCAACACCTTCTGACTCCATTCTTTTATCTGAGGAAAAAATAGCATTTTCTCTTTCTCTAGCACTTGAATATACTTCTCCCCCAATCACGGGGGAACCAGAGAGCTGTTCCTGGTGAAGCTGCCTTTCTCTACAAGTAGTGATTAATGGCCAAAAGAGGCTCAACATGAATCAGTATTTCAGGAAAGCTCTCAGGACATTTGCTCAGGGGCCGGGTGCTAAGGACCTCTCAACGGGGACAACTTTGTGTGGGAGATGGAAAATGAGCACATTCGACATAAAGCTCTGGTTGTCAGTTTGGGATGGTTTGTGGGGAGGACGGTGGTCTTTGCTGTTTTCCTCCCTCGTAAGGCCTGTCATCTGCAGTAGGTAAGATTCTTTTTCCTACACATAAACTCAGGATGTCGAGTGTGAGGAGAAATACATGGGCCTAGGCAGGGAGAGTTTGATTGGAAATAAAAAAATAAAACCTTTTCTCCCATCGTGATAAGACAAAACATCCCTCTATTGTAAGAAATCTTGAAGTTTACCAAGAAAAAAAAATAGCTAGCAACAAACTGTGGATTAATTTTGCCTGTCTGTGCCAGTTTCCCAAACTCTGGCTGAATGGAGACTATGTTTTGAGTGGGCACTGCATGAAGTATTTTAAATTGCTGGAAGTATTTTTTTTTGTTTTTGTTGTGTTTCATTTTGCTGTTAAGTTCTGGATTCTTGGAACCTAGTGTAAAGATCTGAATTTCTGTGTTGTGTTCATTAAAAAAAAAATATGAGTGAGATAAATCATTCTAAGGGAGGAGACACACAGCGCAGAGAATGTAAAGTTTTAATAACATTTTATGTTTACTTCGTAAACTCAGCTACAAGTCATTTCTTACTGACACTTATTTTAGGGGACCAAAGAAATAAATGTGTCTTGTGCACAATTGTTATGAATTTTTTATAGAATCCACATTTTTCCCTCTTTCTCTTGGTTTTCTGGGTTCTCTTTCTGGGCATGACACACAGCCCCTCTCCCCTGATCATGATGGCTCAGGGCAGAAGTAGAGAATTTGTATGAAATGAAAGCGTTCGCAATTGAGGGGTTAGGGGGAAAGAAGGAATCACTAAAGCTCTTGCCTCATCCTGTAAGAGAGAAGTACTGGTAACCACCTTACTCCTGGCCTTCTAGAAGGGCACTCATGGCCCATGGAAGGCGCTTGAGAATAAATGAATAAAGCCCAGCACTATGCTTATTCTGTCTCCAGACATGAACTTGGATCTTGCCCTCAAACAAAACAGATTTTAACCTATTTTTGTTTTCTAAAATCTTTCTGAATTTCTTTTTCTGTTGTTTTAAAAAAAATTGTTCTTCATTCAGTTATTGTTTTTGTTTTGGTTTGAGTTCAAAGGTAAATCTAGCCCCGGGATGCTTGCGAACTTCCCAAAGAACAAAGGAAAGCATGGCTCCTTCTTGAGTGGTATGTTCAGTAAAAGAAGTTAGGATCTGGAGAGATCTTATATTGGAGAGGATCTGGAAGAGCTCTTGAAAAGAGGCTTTCAGATTCGTAGAACTTTGTTTTAAACTGATTTGGGGTCTGTTTTAGGCATTCCAGGTACATCCGTTGTGTTTAAACTTCTTTTCCATTCGTTTCTTCTTATGCATTTAATATCTGATTTTATGAGCATCAATCAATGTGCAGAATTCAGTTCAGCTCTAATGAGAAGACAGAGGTCATGAAGACATAGTCCTCACCACCCAGTTTATAATGTAATGCAGAAAAGGGACTGATAAAGTCTAGCAGTAAGACAGCATGCCATGTGTCATGATAAAGTTGCAGAGTGAAATGTTTAATGAACCTGGGATGGGTTGAGGGACAACAGTAATGGAAAGGGAATTAGGTCAAGACTGTAGATCGAAAGTTCAGTGAAGAGAGCATTCCAATGTACCTAGAGTTCAAGGTGTGTGTTGAAGCTAAGGCCTTGTCCTAAAAATAGGAAGGAAGGAAGGAAGGAAGGAAGGAAGGAAGGAAGGAAAAGAAAGAAAGAAGAAAGCAAGCAAGCAGTCTAGGATGGGAGAAATGCAGATAAACAAATGAATGAGGGTATGTTTCTCTCTCTCAGTTCCTCATAAAGGCCTCTGGAATGCAGAGGAAGAAATCTGAACTCTGGTGGTGTTTGGGGGATGGTTGGGAAGCATGGTGAGGTTTTGAATCAGGAAGGAGCAGAACTGCACCCATGGAAAATGAGAAGCACAAGTTCCCCTTATCCTTTTGACTTACAAGGATACAACTTTTGGGGGGCTTTCTAAGGAAATTTTATTTCAAGATTCTGCTAGGTGGGACTTCTCTTTTCTCTAAATTGAAGTGTGAGGATATCTTTTGTTTTTTCACTGAGTTCCCTTTTGTTTCCTCTCTCCCTGCTCTCATTTTCCTTCCCTCGGGAAAGCTCTAGCTCTTTCTTTACCTGGAAGGAAGCATACGTGCTGTCTTCCATTTCAGAGGAAACTCCTAGGCTATATCTTCTTCAACATCTCTGCTGTTTCACTAAGCAAAAGCCTAGTGATTATAATCATGGCGGGACCCTTGCTTTCTGTGGACTAGCGGAGTAACAGGTGGCCTCAGGTTTGCCCTGGGAGAAATGGTGATCCAAGTTGAGACTCTGAAGTCAGATTGCTCAGTTCTGTTTACTGATGTTTAATCTCAAATAAGTTATCGGAATCTGGGCATCAATTCCCTCAACTGTAAAGTGGAAATAATATGGTCCCTACTCCAGCACGTCATGGCAGTTAAGACGATGCCACTCTATGGAGAACATTTAGTGTGGTGGCTAGAACGTCGTCAGTATTTTTGTAACTATTTGCTATTTTTAATATTTCAGCCGGCCAGTCATCACCTTCTTGCTTCACAGTCTGCATGATTATAGCTGTGGTGGTTCATTTCAGGCATCCACTTGACTGGGCCATGGGATACCCAAATATCTGGTTAAACATTTCTTGGTGCCTCCCTACAGTGATTCTGGAAGAGATGAGCATTTGAACTGGTGGACTGAATACAGCAGATGGCCTTCTTCAATGTGTGTGGGCACCATCCAATCCGGTGAGGGCCTGAATGGAACAGAAAGGCTGAGGAAGGTTGAATTCTCCCTCTGCTTGACTGCATGAGCCCAGACATCAATCTTCTGCTCTCCGTGTCCCCAGTTCCCAGACCCTCAGGCTGGGACAGGAATCTCCACCACGGGCTCCCAGGCCCTTGGGCTTTGGGCCGTACCATAGGATTTCCTGAATCTCCAGCTCGCAGACTGCAGATCCTGGGGCCTCTTAGCCTCCTCAGCGAATTCCTCATACGACACTCCTAGGTAGGTGTCCTGTTGGTTCTGTTTCTCTGGAGAACCCTGACTAAAACAGCCCTTCTAATCAAAGCGCAGTTTGCAGTCAGCAACCTGGGCGTCATCAGGGAGCTCATTAGGGATGCAGATTCCAGCTCCCACCCCTGTAGTTCTAGCAAGATCCCCAGGTGATTCACAGAACACCAAAGTACACAATCTCCTTGTTCCCCATGAAAACCCCAGGTTTTTCGTATCAATGCTCCATCAGCTAGAGACCAGCCACAGCCTCATGCCATAGACTGAACATCTGTCTGTTAAACAAGGACAGTTCCAGCAAAAACAGTGTTAATAGAGATCTAGCTTCATTGCAGTTGGTACACTTACTGGGCAATAAATCTGGGGGCTTTAAAGGCCTATCTAACAATCCCCAGAGGGCTGAGGACTGGAGGGATGGGTCCCTGCTCTGAGCGTACTTCCACCCCACAGAGGAACAAGGGAGCTGGAGGGGAAGAAAAGCCTAGTAACCAGGGACAGTATACTTTACTCTCTTCTTAGAAAGGGGCAACCTAGAAGACAATTGGGGAAAGCGGGGAGAGGGTACCTGGAAGTCAGACATCCACTGAGAAAAGTTGACTCAACAGAGATAAGTAAGCAGTAACCATTAATAAAAGGTCTTTGAGCCAAGGGCTCTCACAATGACCTGATTTCCTATGGAGTTAATTTTTCATTGTGAGGGGCAAGAGTGGGGGGAATTGAGGTGTTTGTCTTAACAGAGTTGGCTGGGGTGAGAATCAAGACACATGTCAGGAGAGTGCCTATGGACAAAGTGCCCCTACGTGGGCTTTAGCTACTCACCATCTATGTCTACCTTCTGTTCCCTCCTCAGTTTTCTGAATGAGAAAATATTAGTCTTTCAAATGTCCGGATTTCCAGCCTGAGTCCTAAGGGGCTTCTCAAGGGAGCCAGGTGCACACTGAATGGATGTGATGGGTATCTACCAATACTATCGGGCAGATGTCAGGACCAGGTGAAGTTGTGCTCCGTAAACCTGAATAAGAAGCAGGGAAAAAGGAAGCTCCTACAAATCATTTTTTATTTTTATTTTTTTTAAGATTTTTATTTATTTATTTGGCAGACAGAGATCACAAGTAGGCAGAGAGACAGGCAGAGAGAGAAGGGGAAGCAGTCTCCCTGCTGAGCAGAGAGCCTGATGCGGGGCTCGATCCCATGACCCTGAGACCATGACCTGAGCCGAAGGCAGAAGCTTAACTCTCTGAGCCACCCGGGCGCCCCCAAATCATTAAAAAAAAAAAACGAAAAAGAAATGTGACAAGTAAAAGGAAACCGGATTCTGCATGTTAGAATAATCATCACTTCAGGAAATAAAAACAATAGATTAAATTTCCTCCATCCTCTCAAAGGACTGAGAGTCATGGTGAGTGGAAAGGAGAACTGGCATACTTAAGAAAGAAATTAAAGGGGAAAATATGATCAGTTTCGAAATAAAAACTGCTTGAGAATCAAAAAGAACAGAATCAACATTGAAAGATGATCAGAGATGTGGAGGGTAGGCATGAGTAAAACCACACAGAAGGCGGTGGAAAAATACAAAGCAATGAAAGAAATTCACTAGGAGCTCCCAGATGTGGGGACACAGCCCAGGAATGATGTGTGTACTCAAAGATGAAAAACTAGAGTGAGCTGGCACTAAATGATGCATCAACATCTTGCAAACATACTATTTTCCAAAATAAAATGAACAAATGGCAGAGGAATGCATGCAGGTTTTTGTGATTTATGTAAAGCTTAGAAACATGTCAACATTTCTGTGTGTATCACCTGCTGTGAGAATATAAAGCAATGGGTGAGAATGGTAAACTCCTAATTCAGGAGAGTGGCTACCTCAAGGGATGGGGGCATGGAATCTAAAATGTCTTCAGTGAGTTTCACCTGTGTTGGTTATGTTTGTTTTTTTAAGACAAGGTAATGAGAGGATGGGTTTTCATTGCATTATTACTTACAGTTCTTTGTTCTGTGTTGGTGCGGACGGGCCTTCTCATACCTTATAAAATGGGAGTCTGAATTCTATTAATTTATTTCTGGAGCTTATAGGCCATTTATACTTTATACTCAGGAATTCCTTTATTTAGGGTCTTTTCTTCTATTATATCCTAAAATCTTATATTGTAAAATATTTAATGTATACAACAAGCGGGTTTTTTTGCTTTTTTTTTTTTTAAGATTTTTATTTATTTATTTGACAGAGAGAGATCACAAGTAGGCAGAGAGGCAGGCAGAGAGAGAGGAGGAAGCAGGCTCCCTGCCTAGCATAGAGCCCGGTGCGGGACTCGATCCGAGGATCCTGAGATCATGACCTGAGCCCAAGGTAGAGGCTTTAACCACTGAGCCACCCAGGCACCCCTATGCAAAAAGGTTTAAAGGAAACCTTTTGAAGTTCTTATTTTTGTCATATTAAATTTATGTTCTGATTTGGAAGGATTAACATTTTAGTGATACTAAGTCTTTCCATCTAGGAAAATTTTCTCTTTAGATTCATTTATATCTTGCTTCTTTACATATTCTTCCTATATGTTATTTACTTGTTAAATATATTTCTGGTTACGTTTATAGTCTATATCTCTACTGTATATGTGATAATTATGTATGCCCATTTTTAACTCCATAAAATAAAAATGCTTTGCCAAGTGCTCCCATTAGTCTTTTTAAAAAAAGGCTTTATTTATTTGTTTTAGAGAGAGAGAAAGAGAGAGAGAGAGAGCATGAGCAGAGGGAGGGGCAGAGAATTTCCAGCAGACTCCTCACTGCCGAACCCCCTGTGGGGCTCCATCTCATGACCCTGAGATCATGACCTGAGTCGAAACCAAGAGTCAGATGATCAACCTACTGAGTGACACAGGTGCCTCAAGTTTGCCTACGGGTCTTAATAATTTTTAGTTATGTCTTGGTATTTTTAAACATAAAATATAAAATTTGCAAATAAGCGTAATTTATCTTTACACACACACACACACACACACACACACACACAAACACTATTGTTGTCTTGCCTTATTGCATTATTCAGATCATCCAGAGTAATTTTGAAAAATAATAATAAGAAGAATTCCTGATCTGATTCTGATTTTAATAGCAATGACTTTAAAATTTTTTTAATTGATATATAATGTATTATTTGCTTCAGGGGTACAGGTCTATGAATCATCAGGCTTACACATTTCACAGCACTCACCATAACACTTAGCCTCCCCAATGTCCATCAGCCAGCCACCCTCTCCCTATCCCTGCACCCCCCGGCAACCCTCGATTTGTTTCCTGAGATTAAGAGTCTCTTACGGTTTGTCTCCCTCCCTGGTCCCAACTTGTTTCATGTTTTTCCCTTAAAATTTTTACCATTTATAAAATATTTTTTGTTTCTAATTTAAAGCTCTTTAATATATTTAGTTATATTTCTTAAGAAGAAATATAAGAATAAGACAAAAATATGAAGAAAAATGAAAGGTGATAATGTGTTCTTATTTTATTCAGAGTTTTTATTAGGAATTTTTTGTGATATTTATATAAATATATTTCTTCATCTATGGATACAGTATTTTTCTTTTGAATTGTTACTATAATAATTATAGTTTTCTTAAATATATCTACATGTTCATACTATATTATTCTTTTGTGACTGGATACTAATATTTTGAGAACATTTGCTTTCATGAGAAATTTTTTTCTTTTTAAAATTTTTAACTTGGGTGTTCTTGTATTAGCTTAGTAGACCATCTTGGTAATTTTAAATCATTTTTGGGAGTCCAGAATATTTTGAATAAGATAAATAAAATAGGAATGGCAGATATTCCTTCAACATTCAAATTTATTTGGTACCTGAGTTCAGAAAACAAAAGTTCAGATAGAGATACCACAAAAACCAATCATATTTGGTCTCTGAGGTCTGGATGGTAGATAGCAAACGTTTTTGGATCTGTTGAAATTTTCTGAACATATTCAGCTTCTAAGTTGTATAGTAAGAATTCAAATAGAGAGGAACACTATCTAAATTTTTATTTGTTTATTTTTATTTGTTATTTTGAAGTTTAGACTTCACAGTAAAACTTTCTGAGCCTAGACACTTTCTACTGGTAGGTCATCATGATACTCCAATTTCTTCTTTGGTAAAGAAGAGAGAGAGAATGTTAATTTTTTTTTTTTTTTACATTGTCTTTTTTATACTATTTACATTCTCTATATCCTTGCTTGTTTGTGTCTGCTTAATCCATCAAATTCTGATGCAAAATTCCCTACTATAACTGTGATTTTTTTTATGATGATTATACCTCCCTGCCAGAGTTTGTTTTATGTGTTTTGCTGTTGTAGTTTGTGATATACAGGAATTCATAGCTGCACTTATAGATGTCATAATATGCCTGTTTTCCCTGCTTCCTGGTCTGAATCCTGAATTTTACCTGATTTTGATTCTGCCGTTCATGCTTTCTGTTTGCATACATTTGCCTGGTGTAATTTTCCACATGCCTTATTTTCAAACTTTCTTCGTCGTTCTGTTTTAGGTGTGTTTCTTGAATACAGCATTGATCTGGTGTATCCATTAAGATAATTTGAGTTGCAAATAATGCTCACCGTCTTAAAAAAAAAATGCTCTTCTAATGTTGCAGGATAGGTTTCATTTCAAGCATGGCTTGTTTTAGTGTTGCTGCTTGAGTTCTCTTCAGGTCTTTCAACTCTGTGTTCCTTTGTGTGTTGGGCTGCTTCTCTCATGGGAGTCGAATGGCCACAGAGGTCCCAGAATGGCCACAGAGGCTACCATGTGTTTCTACCTCACAGTCCAGAAAAAGAGAGAGCTCCTCTTCTGAAAACCTTGAAAACTCTTGAATTACATGCAAATCCACCCCCCCACCCCGCCCTGAAAATCTCAGTGACTTGGTGCTGAGCAATGCCCCATTGAGTCTGGGCTGGTGTTCCTCATCCTTGAACCAATTGCTTTGGTGAAAAGATTGGTATTATGATAAATGGTCAATTTGGGTGAATTACGGGTCAAGCTTGAAACTGAAGTTTGAGATTCATTCCACCCAATGGATGTGTCTTTATGCAAGAGAACAGAGAAAGTAGTATAAGTATTGTGAAGAAGTTAGCACAATTCTCACTACTGGAAAATATAATTCTATAGCTTCAAAAACCAAATGAATCAACTGACAAAGCACACCAGAAATAATTAAAAATGATAAGTAACATTGTTGTTCCAATATTAATATTAATAATGGGGAAAATCACTAGTTTTCCTATTATAATAACAAATTAGAAAATATAACTGAAGAAAATATTTCATTTATTAGAAGTATAAAATATACTGGAACAAGTTGATTAAGAAACATATAGTATTTGTATGAAAACATGAACTTTATTTTTTTTTAAAGATTTTATTTATTTATTTGACAGACAGAGATCATGAGTAGGCAGAGAAGCAGGCAGAGAGAGAGGAAGGGAAGAAGGCTCCCTGCCAAGCAGAGAGCCCCATGCGGGGCTCAATCCCAAGACTCTGGTAGCATGACCTGAGCCGAAGGCAGAGGCTTTAACCCACTGAGCCACCCAGTTAAAACATGAACTTTAACTGAGAGATTTAATATGTTCTTAGTTGAGAAATCACAATATTATAAAGATGTCGATTTGCTTAAAAATACTTTCTGAAATCATTGTAATCTGAATGAAATTCACAATGGGATTTCTCTCTTTGAGTGTGTATTTGGGAAGGGAGGTTTGGTAGTTGTGAAAAAATATTTAAAAATCTATCTGATAAAATTATGCATGCTAGACTAGTCAAAAAATTAAAACAAACAAACAAACAATAAACAAACTTCAGTGTAATGGGCCTATGTGGAAGGAGGAAGCCTTTTCTCAGCAGATATAGAGACATAATATAAAGGTATAGTAATTAAAAACAGTGAAGTACTGGTGTAAAAATAAACAAACAGTAAAACAAAATAGAAAATCCCAGAAAAACCCAAAGTGATATAAAGGTGGCTTAGCACAGTAATGGAATGTGTGTGTATGTGTGTGTGTGCGCACGCGCACACACGTATAAAATTCAAGAGAAGACATGAATTATGCAATTTACAGTTAGACAATAATTAGCTATTTGGGAAAAAAGTGGGCCAAATCCTTATCTCACAGCTCATTCCAAAGTCAATACCAGATAGAATTTAGCTATAACTGAAAGTAGAATCGGCCTTTTTATGGATGACAGGGGAAAAACAATCAAGAAATATGACTATGTAAACATTTAAAACTTTTATATGTGAAAACAAACATGTTAGCAAGCAGTTCTTTCCCTCCTGCTAAAGAAACTACAAAAACTGGACAAAATTTTAAGAGGAAAACAAAACAAAACAAAACAAAACAAAACAAAACATTTAAGTCTCCAGAGAGCTATCAAGTCTAGAAAAACCCAGAGAAGTAAGCTTTGTGTTTGGTACTGCTTTTCCCCTAGAAGCATCTGCCAATTTTGGAAGTTAGATGGGAGACAGAGGTGAGCTGAGCCTTTGAAAGACTGCTGGATTTAGGGGAGGGAAAGCAGGTCAATGCTGCCAAGGAGGGAAGTATTGGTAAATTCACAAGTTTTAGGCTGGGACTACAAACTAAAGGGCTACAACCCATGAGTAACTGTGGGCCTGAAATAGATGTTCCCCAGAAGGCACTGAAGCTGGCTTCTAATCATATCATTTTGTGATTGAATTAAGATAATTCAGGGCTGCTAGTATACCTAGCCACTTGTCAGACGGAAACAAAATACTCTCTGAAGAAAGGTTGCATCCTAGTCCCAAATTATCTATACCATTTTTCATATACAATATCTGACACTTGGTCAAGAAAAAACAGACACATAAGGAATCAAGATAGTGTAGTGGAAAATCAAAGGAAGCAATAGACAGTATAAGAAACCCATAGCGAATCTTGAAAATGGAGTTTTCATACATGGATTATAAAATAAGTATGATTAATATATTATAGATAATAAAACATGAGATCTATATTGTTACTAGATAACAGTAAACTATGAAAAGATACAAAATGGAAATTCTAGAAGAGAGAAAAATATCTAATGGATCAGTAATCCAACTAGAGAGGTTTAACATGAGGCTAGACACATTGAAAAGAAAATTAATGAACTGGAAGATAAATATGAAAAATATACAGAATAAATCATATAATTATGAAAAGATTAAAACATATAGAAAGAAGAGAGTGACACAGAGGACAATGTCAGAGACATATGGGAACTAGTGAAAAGTTTTAACATGTCTGTTAACAGAGTCCACGAAAGGAAACAAGAAATATATTAAGGGAGAAACAATGTTTGAAGAGACAATGGATGATAATTTTCTTTAAAAAAATAAATCTGTGAACCCATGCTGGGTAAATAGCACATTCTCCAATAAACACCGAGAGAAATTTTGCATCCACAGATCCACGCAAAAGAAAATACTAACATGTACTATTCTGGGACAAAAAATTATTCCAGATGAAAACTTAAAGATACAGGGCAGATTTAAGAACCTCAGAAATGATTAATATTTAATGTTGACATAAAACTGTAATAATAAAATCTTGTAGGGCCAAATGTATTACAAATAACATGTTAGGATAAAAACATTTAAAGGGTTCTAAGTTTCTTGCATTGCCTGGGAAGGGGTACATATCCTCATTTATCTTAGACTACAGTAAGTCATCTATACATGTTGTAATCTCTAATGTAACAAATCAAGTAAAGGAATGCATAACTACCAAGTTAATAGGAGGAAACAGAACTATAAAAACAATCTACCAAAAGAAAGGAAAGAAAAGAATACAGAACAGGTAGTACAGATAAAAAGCAGATGGCAAAATGGTAGAATTAAACCCAATCATATCAATAATTACATTAAATATAAATGAACTAAGTATTGCAATTAAAAGACCAATATTGTCAGACTGGATTTTTTTTTTTAAAGCAAGAACCAACTATATGTTACTTATGAGAAACATTTAAAATATACAGAAGAGGTTGAAGGTACAGGATAGAAAAGTTATAACATAGAAAAAAATAACCAAAAGAAAACTATTATCACTATATTATTAAGAGTAGGCTTATGAAAAGTGAAGAAGAAAAAGTTGTCAGAGGGGCTGGAGAGAGAGAGAGAGAGAGCGAGAGAGCGACCAGTCAAACAGTGTGAGCAATGTTTTCAAAGTAGCTTGCCTTTCTACCGAGGGCAGCAGGCAGGGTGGTGTGAAAGGGTTGGTGAATGTGGAGCATGTATGCTAAAAACTAGTGGGAGAGAACATAGGATTGGAAAGATGAGCCCAGATTAGGGGAAAAGCCTGCATAGTACTTCCAGTGGATTTTATATGTCATAGATTTGGTCATGGCTTTAACCAATGAGAAGCTGTTCTATCTGTAGTTGGTCATAGTGAAAAATAAAAATTTAAAACTCATCCCTGTCAACCCCCTTAACAGCCTTTAGTTTACTGGAATAAGTCTATTATCTCCTGTAAGTTTTTTGTTTTGTTTCATTTTGGTTTAAAGATTTTATTTATTTGACAGATAGAGATCACAAGTAGGCAGAGAGACAGACAGAGAGAGGGGAGAGGGAGAAGTAGGCTCCCCGCTGAGCCGAGAGCCCAATGCTGGGCTCAATCCCAGGACCCCAGGACCATGACCTGAGCTGAAGGCAGAGGCTTTAACCCACTGAGCCACCCAGGCACTCCTCTACTGTAAGTTTTAAATTCTTCTTCATCTACCACAGATAGCATGGTGATGGTGGTTATGAACTCTGGCTTTGCAGAATTTGCCTGCGTTAATTCTGTCTTCACATTCTGCATCTACTTCTTCTTTGTTGTATGCCCTTGGGCAGAGACACTTAATCTCTCTCTCTCTCTCTCTTTTTAAATATAAAATAAAAATAACAGGGAGCCTGCTTCCTCCTCTCTCTCTGCCTGCTTCTCTGCCTACTTGTGATCTCCATCTGTCAAATAAATAAATAAAATCTTTTTAAAAAATAAAAAAATAAAATAAAAATAACAGCACATAACTAATAGACTGGTGAGAATTAAATGAGTAATGCCCATGACATATGAGAACAGTGGCTGGAACATAGTAAGTACTCAACAAATAGCTGTTATTTTTAAGATTATAATTATGACTTTTGTTTCAGATATTGTTTTGTTATCAAATAAAACTAATTAGGTAAGTCTAAGGATAATAAACCTAGTCTTCTTTTCTGGTCTTGCTCTGTCCTCAACTCTGAACCAGGAACTTACCACTGTGCCATGGGTCTGTCTGGTCTTTCCTGCCTGAAACTGGCAAACAACCAAGAAGGGAGTCTTTCTTCGTGTGGGTCCTCTGGATGGCACTGGGGATATTCTCCAGTAAGACAGGGCTGTACCCATGAAGGAGTTCAGAGTGTGAAAAAAGGATTTCCATGCACTGGGATATGACTAATAGGAAGAAGGGTGTATCCTAGCATGTGGGATGAAGGATGTGCTTTGGAAGCAGAGAAGGAGGATATTTTCTGGCTGGGGAAGAAGAGGAAGGCTTCATAACGGACTTGGAGGGAGAAGCAGGAGAGGCTATTCCGGCACATAGAACAGCAGGCATACAGAGTCAGGATGGCATAAAAGTACAATTCATGCTTGGGAAGTGGATAATTGCCCACTGTCCCAGGTATGTCAGATGGACAGAAGGGAACAGCATTTGCGAAGGCTGGAGAAGTAGACCGGAGTTGGGCTGCGAATGCTTGTCTATGAAATTTAGAATGCTTCCAAATTATTTCCGAGGCAAATCTTTTATAGCAAGCCTTCAAATAAAGTCATGCTTAAGGTATAGTTGTGCTTTGTGGTTTATAAAAGGAATTCCGGTATGAGTGTTCCCTAAATGGCCAAATAAGCATTGATAGGAATTTGGGAGTTAGAAATAGACATTCTTTCCTAAACTAAGTTATCTATATTATGACCAACTAAATGTGAACTTACACTTGCTGAATTGTTTAGTAATGGTTATACAAACTATGACCATACCAACGGTAGTAAAGACAATAGCATGGGTACTAATAGTAATACCCTCTCACACTTATCGAAAGTGTTTTATGTGCCAGGAACTCCTATAGAATCTCTTAATTCATTAGTGTATTGAATATACAATCCTAGCACCTCTCTGAGGCAAAGCTATTATTATGTAAAACAGAAAACATACTGTAAACTAGGAAAAACACTATGCAATGATAATGGTAGGCTATGTTGTTTATGTGTGCACTGGGCCTCATCTGCCTCTTCCTTTCCTCACATGTTCAACTTTTCTCTAGTTTTACGCTTTAGGCTGGAGGGGAGGAACGAGAGGAAGAGAGAAACGGGGAAGGGAAGGATGTTTAGGAAATTGTTATTCCTAACGAATTGCCGTTTGAGTTCTGTTTTTGTTTTGAAAACTCATTTAGAGAGAAAAAATGAAGACCATTCTATCATGTAAAGATATTATTTCGTCTTGCTGAATTTGAGTAGGTTGAGACTGGTAGGTGCTAAATTAGAGATTCTGGAAGAAACACTGGGTTTCAAGGAGGCTGAGAGTTTGTCTTCTGTATCTGCCTGCCAGACTCAACTGTAAGCTTCAAAATACAATATCATTCCCTCCCACTCGTTACATTTGCAAAAGATCAGTACCCGCTCTAGAGAGCCACTAACGTCCCATCTAGGAATATCTACCTGGCTGTGGGAAAGATAGGGTAAACAGTTGAGACTCTCAAAGTATCATCAGGAAGATGTCAATGGACAGCCCCTTAAAACTGGAATTAATTCCACAGGGAAATTACCATGGAATAATCAATTTAGAAATTTAAAACTTGGATTGAGATTTAAAGATTTTGAAAAGAAAACAAAAACAAAAACCCTCTCAGAAGCACGAATCTGCTTAAAGTTCTTTTCAATCCCTGACAACTGTGGGTCTAAGATTTTCACAAAATGAGAGGGAAGAAATTATATGTAATTTTCACATCGGAACTAGTCTCTTTTTGCCCACTCCCTTCCAAATTTCAACTACTTAGCATGTCGGCCAAATCCTACAGTGAACGTCACTTTAGAACAATCTGAATGGGAAAACGGCAGAGCAACATTTCTTTCAATTATGCACGAACAAATCCAGAATAATCAGAGGAAGCATAAAACAGATTACGTTTTACTTAAAGTGGAATTTAAGACATGACACAAGTAATTGATTCTCTAAGATAATTTAAGAACAAAGGCTCATTTGACTTCTTTTTTTTTTCCTTTTTTTTTTTTTTAAGATTTTATTTACTTACTTGAGAGAGAGAAAGCATAGTAGGGGGAGAGGCAAAGAGAGAAGCAGACCCCCCGCTAAGCAGGGAGCCAAGGTGGGGTTCAATCCCAGGACCCTGAAATTATGACCTGAACCAAAGATGCTTAACAACCGAGCCACCCAGGCGCCCCTATTTGACTTCTTAAACACAATAGCAGGTCACTATTCTGCAAAGCCAGAACAGTGATGGTCTTGTCTGATATAACAGATGTATTTTTTTTCTTTTTGCCACCTTTGCACTGCTTCCTCTATTTTAGTGTCTATCACTCTTTCTTGCGATTCTTAGTTTATATGCCTTTCTCCCCTATTAGGATTTCCTTAAGAGCAGACATCTCTTCTTATTTACTCTCATAAAAGGTATTCTCAGTATTTGCCACTGTATCGTGCATAGTAGGCAGTCAATCAATGCTTGCTGAATTCGTGAATGAACGCATGCATGCCATCATCAAAGCAATACATTAATTAAGAGCCCTTAATAGTCAGAAGTCCTTGATTCTGCGTCCTGCCACTAAGTTCCTTTGAACTGTTGATGTAATGTTTTTTCACTCATAAAAGATGATTTTGAAAATTTCGTCCAGCAAGTGTGTATTTCTATAACAAGAGATTCATAGCATTTTTATAAACTGTGAAGTCTGAACCCTGTATGGTCGATGAGTAATTCAATTTTTGACATCTGACCCCCAGCTTTGGGAAACCAGGCTACCGTGTACTCTTTTCTCTCACTTTGCCAAAAATTTCAATTATACTCCATTCTGGTTTGTTTTGTCTCTTTCCCATGGATTTGTATGGGGAGAAAAGAAGTGAGTAAAACAGTCACTGTATGAAGGATAATTCGAGGTTGGAGAACTTCGTTCATAGGGCTGGCTGCTAGGGTCTTCATTTTTCCGACTTTAATTTCCATGCCAGCCTAAAATAGCAACTCAGTCCCTTACATGTATTATCATTCTACTAAAACTTATGACAGTGAA
>PISX010023088.1:0-30442 GCA_004024625.1 Mellivora capensis
AAATAAATAAAAAATAAATGAAATTAAAAAAAAAAAAGATTTTATTTATTTATTTGACAGACAGAGATTACAAGTAGGCAAGAGAGGCAGAGAGAGAGGAGGAAGCAGGCTCCCCGCTGAGCAGAGAGACCGATGTGGGGCTCGATCCCAGGAAGCAGAGGCTTTAACCCACTGAGCCACCCAGGCGCCCCTGCAGCAGAGTTTTTATCATGCAGATTACCTCACTATAGTGCTGATTAGGAAAGCTCAGAGTGACAGTTAAAAGGTCTCATTTCTGGGAGAGGTTGAATCTAAATCTTGGTTTGCTGTCCTGGTGGGGCAAATGACACCAGTTTGGGCTTGTTGTTTCTTTTTAAGTCAATGTTTACTCCTGAATTGTGAAGTCCTGGGGATTTTTATTTTTCATTTTTTGCTCATCTATATTTTATATTTTTCTATAATGCATACATATTTACTAGTGTAAAAACAAACTCATGTGAATTTCCCTATCTTATAAAATTAAATTCAGCTATAATGTTTTTAATTTCTTGAAATTTGCATATTTCCTGGTTTGTTTGGTTTTCTTCCCCCTCAAAAGTGTTTGAGGCAGTTTAACAGACTTAGAATGTAAGACAGATACTGGGTCTGGATCAAGTTGAGCAAATTTTGTTTTTGGAGAATCCTGGGAACTTAAGAACAAGAAGAAATTCCAAGTATAAGTAAACACACTGTCAACCTTAAGAATAAAATAGCCACTTATATTGCTAGCAAAATGAGTTTATTCAGAAATAGCAGAGGAATTACAATTCAGGTCAAGGAAGCAAGGAAACTATGGCAAACCATAGGCAAGTCCAAAGAGACAAAGGCAAGGTCAGCTTTTATCAGGTGTTAGAAGGAAATTGTGGAAGATTGTTTTGAACAAAAGTTCACTGGAGAAGAGCAAGAGCTGGAGGTTGTGGTGGTTTCTCATTGGCTGCAAGTGGACAGGGAGGGATTTTCCTTTTTTTTTTTTTTTTCTTAAAAGCAGGAGATAAAATTCCTATGTGAAAATGTCTTCCATCTTCCAGATAATTCTTATCTTCCTTCTTCCTGTGGGTGATGCCCACTGCTAAGAGCGGTTTCTGCATGAGAGCTCCCCCTTCAGGGCTTCCCGACTCCATTTTATTTTTATTTATTTATTTTTAAGATTTTATTTATTTATTTGAGATAGAGAGCAAGGGAGAGAGAGCATGAGCAGGGGGAGGGACAGAGGGAGAGGGAAAAGCAGGCTCCCTACTGAGCAGGGAGTCCAATGTAGGATTCCATCACAGGATCCTGGGATCATGATCTGAGCTGAAGGCAAATGCTTAACCGACTGAACCACCCAGGCGCCCCCAACTCCATTTTAAATGAGGTTTCCTTTATTTATTTTCACAATACTAATTAAGTAATATAATAATTTTCAAAATATATGAAAGCATCCTAGAAATACCTTAAGTCAACAAAATGATTGTTAAAAATCAATAAGCCCCAAAACAGACCTATAGTGTACCTCTTTTGGGTTTTCTCCCTAACTCTCCCTTTTCCTTTTTTTTTTTTTTAAGATTTTATTTATTTATTTGACAGAGAGATTGAGATCACAAGTAGGCAGAGGCAGGCAGAGGGGGGGGGAAGCAGGCTCCCTGCTGAGCAGAGAGCCAGACTTGGGGCTTGATCCCAGGACCCTGAAATCATGACCTGAGCCCAAGGCAGAGGCTTTAACTCACTGAGATACCCAGGCACCCCTTAATTCCCCCTTTGCTAATAAATTCCCTCTCCTCTTGCACATGGTGACAGTGGGATGGTCATCCATCATGCTGTTACAGTGCAATTGTGCTTTGCCACAGCTCACAGGACTACAGGGGACAGCTGAACCAAGCTGGGATGCTAGACATGGGCTTGAGAGAGCCAGCCATTCTGTCTAGAGGCTTTAGCTGTTAGAAACACATCGTTGGAACAGTTGCTGGCCTTGTTTCTCCTTGTGGACTGGAGACCTGAGGAGCTGAAAGAGGGCTTTGGCTGCCTCCATTTTGACCTCAAACTTTTTAGTTGGGTTCTTCTTTCTAGCTTATCCCTTGGTTAAGGCAGAAGACCCTGAGGGTAAAGCATCACCTAATGGGAACTGAAACTACCCCTTCAAGCAATAGGGACTGTCCTGAGTCAGCAAGACTCCATCTGTGATTGACCTCAAGATAGTGATCCATTTGACCCCTCACTGCCCACCTGCATGTACCTACCCACCTCTTCCCCAGATTTTCCTTATAAAAACTTGCAAGTATTTTCAGTATTTTGCAGACAGTCTTTCAGCCTTTGCAGATGTAAGAATCTATTTTATATTTTTATATTTTAGCCAGAGGCTTCCCTGCTCCCCTTCTCCCAGGGGATTTACTTAAAAACAAGTCCCAGAAACCAGCCTCAGGTAACAAAGCTCAAATACAAGGGTGGGTCAGGCCAGGTGGAGACATCCGATCAAAGGGGGGATGCATACTGTCTCCCTAGCTACCAAGGAGTATGGGCCCCACCCTTTGGGCACCTTTTGGGCTCCAATTCTGACCAAGGTGATAGGCTGGTTCAAATGTCTACTAGGATAAATTGTAATTCAATTGGTCACCTAGCATGACTGTGCAGCTTTCTCTGTGTGTTACAGTTTCACTGGGCACCTGTGTGTGGCCAGGCCCAACCGCATAGCCTTTGCCCTTAAAAGCTAGTCTGTGAAACAGAGAAGGGTCGCCCTCTCTTTTAAGAGGTGCGGCCCCAAACGTTCGGTCTGATTCTTGATGCTTGGTGCAAAATAAAGCTTTGCTTGACCTTCGCTTTATATCAGTCTCACTCCTTTAATCACGGACCCATTTTGGGGGCATAACAGCAGACATTAGTCCCCTGTCTTCCCAGTGTTGGCCTCACTGAAACAAATTCTTTTCTTGTTTCAACCCCACTCATTTCTCTGCCTTTGGGTTTTGTCACTGGCGAATGGCTGAACAAGGTATGTTTGGGACCTCTCAGAACCAGTTGCTCTTGCACCTGTGTGTGTGGCCTACAGAGCTGGTTTTGCAGAGACTGAAAAGAATGAAGACAGACAGAGTAGGTATGACAATGACTTGATACACTAGCTTCTTCCAGTTTTTTTCCTGCACTCCACCTGTGTTCTTGTAGGGATTTCAAAGCCACCTCAAGGTATCCTGCATTAGTTCAGATCACAGGCTGGAACATTAGATTGCCTGGATTTGAATCTTCATTATGAAGTCTGAGGCCATTTGCAGGTTCCACTATCATTTGAAGCCTTGGCTGCTTCATCTGTAAGAGGGAAATAATATTAGGCCTTATTTTATAGGATTGTGGTGAATATTAAATGAATTGATGCATTTTAAATGTTTGACATTAATTAAGTACTGGATATTAACTATTAATGATATTGAAGACTGTATTTTAATAAATTATGCTAATATTATATATTAATTATGATACCTATTAATTAACTATTAATACCCTTATAATAAATTAATTTTTCTGCATAAGTACTTAGTATCAAGAGCCCATCCAGATCTGCAATTCCTTTCTAGAAGCACACCAGGGATGATTTCAAAGGCTGGTGATGGGGTGGCAAGTGGGGTCACAACCAAGGAAGAGGAAAGGGACATAGTCAGATAGTTAAAGAGTATGAGCTCTTCAGTCACTAAGCACATTATTTAAGCCCTGTTTTTGTCTTTTACTAGTCATGGGATCTTACGAAAACTACTAAGCATTAAATTCTTTATTTGTAAAATTAGTGTAATAATACATCTGGCTCAAAGAGAAGTTGTCAAATTTTTTCAATGAGAATATATGCCAATTATCAAGCACAGAGGAATGCTGAACAAATATTTTATTATTTTAATTATTGTAGCTACCTCCACATTCAAGTGACCAATACATCGAGTGGCCAAGTTTAAGTTTGAGTTGTAAGGGATATAGACATGGTTTATACTTGTTTGTCAAGAGCCATAAGACTCATCAGCATGCCTTTTCCCTAATTCGTAACATCCCAGCTACAGTTTCCTCTTCTTATAGATGGATTACTTTAATTTCCTCAGATCTTAGATTGTTACTGTGTGTTAGTAATAAGATTTCTGCTTCAATGTCTTAAATCCAGCAGGGACTACTGAAGTTAATTTAGTCAATTGACAGGAGTTATGTATTTAAAGTGAGAAAGGACCTAAGATCCACAAGTAAATAAAAACCTACAGAGTCCTTATAAGACAGGAGTTGAAGAGCTATTTGAATGTTTAAAAAAATCAAAATCACAAAGCTTTCTTTTGTTTTTCCACTAACAAACTTTTCCAGGCCCTTGTTAAACCTCTACTTTACATGTATGCAGAAACGAATTAATGAACATATTATCAGGGCAAACCAAATCAATAAACATGAGGCCAGTGAAGAGATCTCTCCAAGCACTGATTCTTAACTTGGGTGCACCACAGAATCTCTTGGGAAGTCTTTTCAAAACATGTATTTTCAGGCCCCATAGACAGCTTTATTGAACCAGCACTTCTGGGTAATGCAACCACAGAAACTGTATTTTCAAAAACCTCTCCACAGGATTGGAAGAAGCACCCAGGGCTAGGAATGTAAAGCAATTCCGGGCTGAAAGGCCTCAGAAATGCAAATTACTCCCAGGAGTTAAGGGTGTCCTGAATGGAACTGACTTCCACCTTTTGTTCTACTCTGAATACATCTTTGAGGCTCTGTACTGTGACTGGGGGCCTCTTGAAAGGAGTAATCAGAATGGCCCAAAGAAGCCATGAGTCTGTGGGAAGAAGCATCTGATTCAGTTCTTTTTCCACATAAAACTGGAAAGCTGGCATTATTATAAGGTGTGATGTGGCCCCCATTCTATACCCTCTCTGTATCTATGCTCTTTGCCTTGTATCTTTAAACTACCCTCCCACTCTGTATGGTTTCTGCCCCTTCCTTGGTTCTGGGGTTGGCCATATGACTTGCTCTGGTCATTGGGACTTTTAGAAATGTGAACAGGTATGGGCATGGAAAATCATTTCCTGTTCCCATTAGCTCTCTCATGCATAGGCCTTCCCATGAGAATGTGGCCTTCTAGAGAATGAGGTCTGTGCCTCAATCTATGTAGCTAAATTGTCCCAACTGGGGTGACTGATCATCAGTCACCCTCCAGCGCCTAGCCAAAAGATCTGAGCTCCATAGCCAACATGCTGTTGACTGCAGATGCACAAGTGAGGCCAAGTGAGTCCAGAAAAACTCTCTCATCCACCCAAGGTTTCACAAGTTAATAAATCCTTATTGTTTTAAGCCATTTGTGGAACGCTTTGTTACACAGCATTACTGTCAAAGAAATAACTGATACACAAGGAAATCTAGGTATTTGTGGTCCCAAGAATCACAACCATAAGAATTATATTAATTTAAAAATATCCTCAGGGGGGTCTGAGTGGCTCAGTGGGTTAAGACTTTGCTTTTGGCTCAGGTCATGATCTCAGGGCCCTGGGATTGAGCCCCACATCAGGCTCTCTGCTCAGCAGGGAGCCTGCCCCTCCTTCTGCCTGCCTCTCTGCCTACTTGTGATCTCTGTCTGTCAAATAAATAAAATCCTAAAAATACATACATACATACATACATATATACATACATCCTCAAATATTTTTCTGAACCCATCTTCCTCTCTGTATCTTCATAGGTATTATCAATACATTGCCTAAAATTGGTAGGGGCCTATGAGGGGTTGAGGTAGGTACAAGTAAACATGAGTAGTATAGGGGAGAAAAAAAATGATTTTCATCCTATCCATCTTAGTTTCATTGACTGGGGCCTACAAATCTAACTGATAAAAACAAATTCACAAAAGAAAAACAGCTTTAATTAGTATATGTGCAACACAGGGGTTTCACCAAAAAATGACACTCAAGGAGCTGGCCAGATGATTGAGGCTTATATACCTCTTTTGCTAAACAAAAGAAAAGAGATTTAGGGCTTCTGGGGTGGGGGCAGGCAAGTTACAGGAAGGTGACAAGAAAAAGTGTAGTCAAGAGAGTTAGTTAGTATAGTCTGTCAGGCAGATTTAAGTCCGATGACTTCTCCATTGTTAAGACTTGTTGTTTATGATAAGGAAAGGGAGAGAGCTCTACAAATGGAAATTTCCTTTATAAATGGAAATCTTTATATAAATGGAAATTTCCTTTTTAAAAGGAAAACTTGTCCCCTGTTTTTAGTGCTTTTCCAGTGTCAGCTGGTTATAAATGGCCTTTAGCTCAAAATCATCTACATGCTAAAGAGTCATGTTTTGGGGTGACATCTTCTTGTATGCTTCATTGTAAAAAACTCTAAAGAGAAGAGGAAATTTGTGGTTAGAGAAAGGTGTGGACCCTAGAGCCAGAAGGAAAAAAGAATGTAGGCAGCAGAACAGAGCATGAAAAAGTGGTCCTGGAAAATAACAGTTGAAGAATCTATAATGGAACCTGATTTTTCACTCTGCTTTTTAGTCATGTACTGATTCTTACTAGAAATGGTCCATTTAACCACCACTATATTTTCACAGATTCTACTGTGATCCCAGATTGAGATCCTTAGGTGAACCTTTGCTTTGAGTCTGCCAAGGAAGGCTGTGCATTCTTGTTGGAAACAACAGTTGTATGGGAATATAGACTGTTTCAGTCCATTTGAGCTAAGTCCCAGCACTTGCTTTTAAGTAATAACAGCAAACTGAAATGAAGAAATGAAAGGGATTTGTTTTAAAATGCCATGAAAAGTGCTCTGGGCTATATAGTCTTTCCAGAAACCTGCATTCTGATTCCTTACCTCCTTACGATTCTTTATGATTTTAGGAAATATCATAAAATAATTAGAAGACAGTGTGGGTACATGTAATATTGGTACATTATCCAGTGGCAGAATCAATAAGGAAGAATACCAAGAGAAGAAGAAATCTGATTAAATAAAAAACTGAAAGTGATTGCATTATAAAAATGCAATAAATCAAAATGAAAAGCAAATAACAAATGAATAAAATATTTATAACATATATGACAGATAGCAGTTTGATATCTTTAATATAGAAAAAACTCTTCTAAAATAATGAGAAATGACAAATTGCATAGTAGAAAAATCGGCAAAACATATAAACTGTCATTTCACATAATAAGAAATATTATGGCCAACAGGCATATAAGATATTCAAACTCACTAGTAATAAAGAAAGCAAATTAAGACTTTTGCTTCTGGCCAAGATGTGGTAACAGGGACTAGAATTACCTTCACACTTGAAACATCTAAATAAAAGAGAAATAAATATACGAAATGATAGTTTTCAAGACACTGGATACCAGGTGATGAGGGACAATGATCCCTGTGGGATGAGAAACAAATTAGGTCAATCCTGTCATTACTCAGGTTACTCAGAGAAGAGAGTTTCCAGGCTGAGGCACATGGAGGGACAACCCAAGTAGAACACAGAAAACTTCCTGATTTGAGGAGACAGAGCTAAGAGTTCAGGGAGACCAGGATGTCTGGAGTTTACAGGATGGGATACTGGAGAGGAGAGAAATTCAGAAAGAGAGAACTCCAGAGGTCCAGAGATCTATAGAGTGTTCAGCAGAGCAGAACACGTGTGATAGGAAACTATGTAAAGCCAGGGAAACAATCATTTGGATAGATTAAGGTACTACACAAGTAGTATGTGTAATGTTCATGCAAGGCTGGGAACAGTGCCTACTTCTATTAGCCAAAATGGAAAACCTGTAATTCATGGGACATTGGGTAAACAAGTTAGGAAGATTTTGCCTGAGTACAAGGGAATAATTAACTCTTGTGGGGTTTAGGACACGTTACTGCAAAATATGGCAACTTGGCATATTGAAATTTTAAGCTGAAGGAATTTGCAAAATGGCATGTATATAGGAAGGACTTTCTGATCTTCTGAAGCAGATCATAAGAACCTTGTGTGAAAGGTGTCCTCCTTTTACCTGGAGAAAAGGAGCATTCTTATCTCCAGATTAGGGACACCCAGAAGAACCTGAAGGAACAGGTTTTGCTGTTTCTCCCAGTTTACTACACTTAGCTCATACCCCTTTGCCCTATCATATTTTCCCATAACTTCTCCTTTTCATCAAACCTAGCATAAAAAGTGCTCAGGCTTAACTGCTTCTTCAGGTTTTATTTATGAAGGCTCCTATGTCACATAAAACTTATATTAAATAATTTTTAAAACTTTTTTCTTGTTAATCTCTTTTGTTACAGGATCCCAGCCAAGAACTTAGAAAGGTAGAGGAAAAATTATATTTTCTTCCCCTACAGCTCTATAGTGTGCACTGCTCCAGACCTAATAAATTATAAAAGCAAGACATGGGGGATCAAATGTTTCCAAATAATGTGACCATACAGCAGTAGAAAAAGCTTAAAAATATTTATAGAAATACAAAATATCCAAGACCCAAGTTAAAATTCACAACATATGTGTCTAATCAAACATTTCCAAGCATGCAAAGAAGTAGAAGAGTCCAGTGAAAACTGACCCATATGAGGATAATCAATCAAGAGAAGATAACACAGGGGCACCTGGGTGGCTCAGTGGGGTAAAGCCTCTGCCTTCGGCTCAGGTCATGATCCCGGGGTCCTGGGATCGAGCCCCGCATTGGGCTCTCTGAGAAGCCTACTTCCTCCTCTCTCTCTGCCTGCCTCTCTGCCTACTTGTGATTTCTGTCTGTCAAATAAATAAAATCTTAAAAAAAATAGAAGATAACACAAAAATAACACATATGCCTAATATTAGCAGGTAAGAACATTAATAGTTACTATAAGTATATTCTGTATAGTCAAAAAGTCAAGTAGAGACATGGAAGATATTAAAAAGTCTCCAATTGAACTTACAGAAATGAAAACTATAATGTATAAGATATATTAAATATACTAAATGGGATTAAGAAAATTTTACTCATTGCAGAAGAAAAGATAAGTGAACATGAAGGCATAGTAATAGAAACAATCCAAAATTAAACACAGAGAAAAAAATTATAAAGCAAATAGTCTATATGCAAAAAACCATAGACATATATCTCACATCTCATACAAAAATTAACTCAAAATGGATCATAGACTTAAATGTAAAACATAAATATCTAAAATGTCTATAAAGGAAATAAAGCACAAATCTATATGTTAGATTTGGTGATGAGCTTTTAGATACAAGACCAAAGGCATGATCTATAAAGAAACAATTGACAAATTGGACTTTCACAAAATGTAAAACTTTTACAAAAGGCATTGTTACTAATATGAAAGGAAGACAAACCGCTGATCAGGAGACCATAATTGCAAATTGAATATCTGCTAAAGGACTTATATTCAGAATATCTAAAGAACTCAAGAATAAGAAAATAACCCAAATAAAAATGGGCAAAAGATCTGAACAGACACTTTGCCAAACAGAATAGACAGATGGCAGATAAGCCATAAGATGAAGTGATGGTCCACATCACTGCTATCAGGGAAATGTACATTAAAACCAGAATGAAATACCATTGTAGCCTAGAAAGGCTACATTGAAAGTAGTATCTGACAATACCAAGTATGGGTGAATATACAGAACAACTGGAGTTTTCATATATACCTGATGGGAGTGGAAAATGGTACTGCCACTATGAAAAATGGTTTGGTATTTTCTTATAAAGTTAAACTTATACTTATCATATGAACCAGCAGTCCCACTACTAGGCAGTTTCCTGCCTGAGAGAAATAAAATCTCAGAACCTTGTAAAAACATGCCTGTGGATGTTCATAGAAGTTCTAGTCATAATATCTAAAAACTGGAAATAACCCAAATGTCTATCAGCAGCTGAAAAAATGAACTGTGGTATATTCATGCATGAATAGGAAAGGAAAAAAATTACTGATATATTCCACTACATGGATGGATATCAAAGGCATCATACTGTGTGAAAAAAGCCAATCTCAAAAGATCATATAGTGTATGATTCCCTTTATGTGGCATTTGTCAAAGGCAAAATTATAGGGTTAGAGAACAGATCAGTGGATACCAGCAATTAATGGAAGGAGGTTGTAACTACACTGGGGGTGTTTTGGGGGAGACGGAACAATTCTGTATCTTGATTATAGTGGTTGTTCTACAAATCTATTCATATGTTTAAACTCAAAGAACTGTACACAACACAATTAAATGCACTATGAATCACTATACATTTATCAAGATGGCTTAAAAGCAAAAGACAGACAACACGAAGTACTGAGAAAGATGTGCAGCTATTGGATTTCTCATAGACTACTGGTGGGGTACACCTTTGTGTACTGAAATATTATATAATAAAAAAGTAAGAAATTACTGCTACATGTAACAACATAAATGACTCTCAGCAACATAATAATACAGAGCAAAAAAAAACAAACCATCCAGATACACACATACAAATGTTTGCCATATGATTTCATTTTTAAGATGTCCAAAAAGAGACAAATCTAACATATTATAGATCAGGATAGTGATTATCTGTGGGGAGTAAGCAGGATTTTTAGAGACTAAGGTGTGGTGACAATGACACAGGATCATCCCTTTGGTGTCAGTAATACTCTATTTCTTTTTCCATCAGTTGGTAATCGTTAAAATAAAAAGTCACAGAGTAGCTTGTCAGATCCAAAGGTGCTAATGTTTATTTCTCCATGTTTTGGCCATTTACTTTTATATTAAAGTCAATAAAGCCCACCCGTTTTAGTTTACAGGTACCAATAAAATTAAAACATAAATACTGCCTAGGAATAGGAATAATAAATATAGGACATGCAAACTGCCTTCCCCAGAGTAGTGGAACTTCCAGGTTCCAGGAACCTTCACCAACTGCTGAGCTTCAGACATAATGGGTGGGGAGGGAGACCTCATAGAAAGAACCTTCCAAGAATAACTTGCATAAGAATTTCGAGCTTGAGCCAATTGGCACAAATAATTTGAAAACCAAGAATAAGGATCTATGTTGGAGTCTCTTTTGATTGTTGATCCATTTGTGGACTGGAGTCAAGGGAAAAAAGTTTGCAAGTAGAAGCTGAAGGAGAGATTTTCTTGAGCACTCCCTACTTTTTTCTCTATTTCAGGGTCCCAAGGTGTTTGGTTTAATCATTTTCTGAACTCTCTATCTTTGAGACAGTATTTCAAGCCTTTCTGTGTACGTATTTGCTTCTTTAGTCCCAACGCCTGTCACTGCCCATAGCATACAGTAGAAATCCAATCAATCCATATTTATTTCATGGAAGAAGGAAAGTAAGATGGATAGAAGAAAGGCAGAAACATTTTTCATAGGAATGCTAGAAGAATGGATGAAATGGTGGTGACTTGATGCTTGAAATGGTACTGATTAAAAGTTTCCAAAATTTGGGGCACCTGGGTGGCTCAGTCGGTTAAGTGTCTGCCTTTGGCTCAGGTCATCATCTCAGGGTCCTGGGATGAAGCCCCACATCAGGCTCTCTGCTCAGCAGGAAGCCTGCTTCTCCCTCTCTTTCCCACTCATCTCTCTGTCACTATCTCTGACTAGCTCTCTCAAATAAATAAAATCTTAAAATATTCCAAAAATTGAAAAAAGACATGCATCTTACTAGCATAAGGCATCCCAAATAGCACACAAGATGAATAAAAATAAATTTCCTATAAACATCTTAGTAAAACTAGAGAAACCAAGGATAAAGATGAAAACCTTAAATGCTGCAACAGAGAAAAAGAGAAAGGAAAGAAGGAAAGGATTTTTTTCTGTTAAAAAAGGAATACACTTTGGTCAAGATGGTATTGTAAGAACATGCTTTGACCTTCAAGCACATTGAAGTGATGGGTAAAACATTAAGAAAGGAAAGTAAAAAGACACACTGGACTTACAGGCAAGATAAGCATATCAAAAACTAAGAAATGAAACAAGAACCCAAATACAGAGTACAGGTAAAGCCACACACTAGCTGGTACTTTGGGTTGAAACCAGAGATGACCAGGTATTTAGCGGGGGGAAGGGGGGGAGAGAAAGAAAGAAAAAAGAAAAGAAAACCAAAAAACCCAAACAAAACCAAAAACCAGAAACAAAACCAAAAACCAAAAAACCCCAAGGAATTAAAATCTTCATTTGAGTAGGTGACCAGAATCAAGGCCCTTCCCTGAAACCATCCTTCCTGAAAGGGAGTTGAAAATTGCTTCTGCTAGTTTGTAACTAGAGTTTCAGCTCCTGAAACACAGCAGGCCTAGGGCATTGGAAGACAAAAATAAACCTTTCAGCTAGCTCTAACAACCAAATCAGTCATATCCCTAGTATCACCACAGGGTAAGTACTGCCAACTATTAAATGTGACCTACCTCCAGATGGGGACACTATGTAGTTTGAGTGGAGGGATAAGAGGAGAGAGACAGCAGGAGAGAAAAAGAAGGGAAAATAAAAACAGCTTAAATAGGCCTACCATGCTTGGGTGAGCTATGGCCATCTTTCTCACTGCTGCCAGTGAACCAAGTTATGTGATTGCTTCTCCTCATGTCAGTCCCAGCCTACAGAAGATAGCCACCACCCAACTCCCCGATAGCGTTGGTGTTCCTCCTAGCAGACCACATCTGATGACTTTGGTAATACTATGTCCTCTAAAGGCCTTCCCTTGGAAGGGGTAATGTCACTTCTAATTGTTTTCTAAGAGACACTAGTGTCGGGAAGGGAATATTTTCCTATTTCTTGCTTTGTTTGACTTCCTGAGCAAAGAAAATGGCCATGCTAGATGATGTCTCCTTTACCCCAGAACCATTGGCTTCTCACATTCCTTGCATAGTAGACTAGGAGCTACCATTCAAAGTGTAATAAAATGTATCTCCCTTGGAGTCATGGAGGCATTCCAGGCAAAGGATGAAAAGCCCCTGTGAAAGCTTCCAGATTCTTTTTCCTACTGACAGTAAGTGTGGAGGGCATGTGTTGATGGGGCCTAATCCCAAGGCAAAGCAGCCTGAATTGCTAAAGTAGTGTGGGGGGTGGAAGAGTTGCCTTGGAGAGTCTTCAAACCTACAGTGGACTTTGTATGCAGAAGAAATAAAATCTATGTGGTGAACCACTAGGAGTTAGGGGTTGTTTATAACCAAAGTCTAAGCTTAGCTTATCCTAATACAATAATGTTATCCACTTTATTGACTTTTTCAAAGTATAAGCTATTTGATTTATTTGTTAAATGTAGCTATTTCGTTTTCTATATCAACAACTTCTGCTTTTGCTTCATTTCCTTTCTGCTTCCCCTAGGTTTAATCTTGTGTTCTTTTATAACCTACTGAGTTTGATTAATTTATTTTTATTTTTTCTTGGTTATTAATATAAGTATTTAGGGCTAAGATTTTTTTCTGTGAGTAATGCTTTAATTTTTATCTGATATATAGCAGTTATATAAGTGTACTTATTTAGTTTTGAAATGATTTTTCCCTCTTACATAAGTTGTTCAGGAAAGAAGTTGTATTTTACTTTAGAGGTGGTAATTTTTTTCTTTCTACTTTTATTGTTAATTTCAACTTATGTGTTATTGTGATCAGGAATATTTTCTATTTCTTCTGTACATGCCAAAGTAGGTCAATCTCATGTGTCATATTAGGCAAATCTTCTAGAGCCTTTTGGTTTTATTCTTTCCAGCTTCTTCTAATTTGACACATGTAGAATATTGACCCCGACAATTATAGACTGTGCATTACTTACAAAGGCTTAGAAAACATTTATTAAAATTTATCATGTGTTGAGCCACAGAATACGTTTCAAAGGAATGAATTCATTCAGAATATGTGGAGATAAGCCAGACATCATTAACAAAAAGATAACCAGAAAATCCCCATGTGTTTGGAATTTAGCGACACAAGTTTTCAATAGATAATGAACCAAAGAAGCAATTACAATAGAAATTAGGGAATATTCCAAATTAAATAATAATTAAAATACAAGATGACTTGTGAAATGCTTCTAAAGCTCTGCATATAACGGAATTTATAAACTTAAATGCATATATTCCCTTTATTCCTAAGGATATGTGAAAAGGTACTCAATCTTATTAGTTATCAAAAAACACAAATTAAAACATAATCAGGTATCATTGTATACCTACTGAATGGCTAAAATGAACACTAAAAATAGCAAGTATGTGAGGATTTAGAGCAACTAAAATCCTTATATATTGCTAATATTATTATAAATTTATATAGCCATTTTTGAAAAGTAGGAGTTTTTATTATATACCGCATATCCTATAATCCAATAATTTAATTCCTAGATATATACCAAAAGAAAAATATGTATCTGTGCATCAAAATTAATGTACAGCATTACTGCAATAGCCAAATCCAGGAAACAGCTCAAATATCCCTCAGTAGAGTGGATAAATGAATTGAGTATATTTATACAAACTATAGCAATAAAAATTAATGAACTACTGCTATGTGCAATGATACTGATGAATCACTCACATAAATACAATGTTGGGCAAAAAAAAAATCCAGACATAAAAGAGTACATCATGCGTGATTCAATTTATATAAAATTCAAACACAGGCAAAATTAAATTATGGGGTTGGACATTAAAACAGTGGTTACCTTTAGAGAGGAGAGTGGGGTTAACATCCGAGAGGGGGAACAAAGATCACTTAGGAAGTGCTGATCATGTTTTAGTTCTTGATCTGGATGGTAGTTCAGGGTGCTGGTTGGCTCAGTTGGTACAGCATGCAACCCTTAATCTCATGGTTGTGAGTTCAAGCCCCACATTGGGTGTGGAGCTTACTTAATAATCATAGTAGTGATAATAATAATAATTAATAATAATAGATGGTAGTTCATATTGTGATTATTTCTTGAGCTAAAACTTTACCATTTGTGCTCTTTATTTTATGTATTTTACGTTTCTTAAAAATGTTAAACAACTGAATTGGAAATTACCGTTTTGTCATACATGTAAGCTTGGAACTGATAAATACTGATCTGGACCAAATTTGAGCTGCAGAGATAGACACAAGAGGACACTTACATTGAAAAACAGCAACAGCTCAAATTTGCCCATCAGAAGCCCAAATTTATGCTTTGAAAAAGGAATGACCAATTCCATTTTTTCTTCCTGACACCAAATATGGTGATGTCTGTTTCAACACCACTCGTCCAACTCTCTGACATCAACTGGGTGTCCAAAAATTCAATTCAATTCTGATACTAACTGCCCATCCTTAGTGCAGACCCCATAGGTTGAAGGCTCAGTCCCATAAGACTGCCCCAACTTCAAACACCAGCTGCAAGTATTGGATCACCGAATTATCCACACTTCTGTCTCACTTGGCTACTTATTGGGAGTTCCCATGATTCCCCCACTTCAGGTTCAATAATTTGCTAGAACAACTCACAGAACTCAGGAAAGCACTTTATTTGCTATTACCAGTTGAGTATAAAGAATACAACTCAGGGGACAACCAGCTGGTAGAGACGAACAGAACAAGGTGTGGGGAAAGAGTACGGAATGATGAAGAAACAGTCATCTCATTAATATGTGACGATGTGCTAACTCAGGAGAGTCCAAGCATTTTAGGAAGGATGTGCCAGGAAATAAGGACAAAGACCAAAGATATATTTTATTGTATTGCAGAGCTGCAAATAATAAGTGCTAGCTGATTCTTCCCTGAAATAATTCAGTTTTATTCACATTAAACATTTTCTCTTTTATTTAAGCCCCTTCTGTAATTTTACTTTTCATGATTCTGCTAATTTTTATAAATGTCTTTCTTAGCTTTTCATCCCACAACTTCTTAGCTTTAGCCTCAAAATATATTTAAGATCAACCAATCATTTCTCATGCTTTGACCAGTCTGTCTGATCAAAGACATCTCATCTTTCCCCTAAAGAAATAAAATATATTCCTAACTAGTTTCTCTGATTTGACCCCCACCCCTACCCCAAAACCCATCTAGGGTCCACAAAGAAACCAGAGAGATCCCATTAAACGTAAGTTAGATAAAATTACTCCTCTATTCAAAATATTCAATGGCTTCTCATTCACCAAAAGTCAAATTTGAAACCTTTATCCTGACCTACAAGACCCACCCTACAAGATCTGACCCTTCTCTTCCCCCTCTACTAACTCAATTCCAGGCACACTGCTTTCCTTTGTACTTCTTTCATATGATTCACATGGTTCTACCCCAGCATCTTTGCACTTGATGTTCCTTCAAACCTGGAATTCTCTTTCTACAGATGGCAGTTTCCAGATCTGAGGCAGGAAAGTGCAAAGTGAGCATAAGAACATCTCACTGTGCTCGAAAAATGGAAAATGCTCAAGGACAAATGGGATCGTGTCAAAAAGATGCAGGAGCTGGCTTGGAAGGGCACCTGCTAATCCAAAGTGGGAGAGTTTTAGCATCAAAAATTTAAACGACAGGGACGCCTGGGTGGCTCAGTTGGTTAAGCAGCTGCCTTCGGCTCAGGTCATGATCCCAGTGTCCTGGGATCGAGGCCCACATCGGGCTCCTTGCTTGGCGGGGAGCCTGCTTCTCCCTATGCCTCTGCCTGCTTCTCTGTCTGCCTGTGCTCGCTCTCGCTCCTCTCTCTCTGACAAATACATAAATAAAATCTTTAAAAAAAAATTAAGCGACAGCAATTTATTTTAGCAAAATGAATAATGAAAAATACAAGAGCCCGTAACAATATGAAGAAAGAGAAAAAAAGGTGCTTCTTTGAAAAGTATGCCTGATAGGAAATGTAAAAGGAATGATAAAATTATAAAACCACCATTTCACAATCCCTGATGTAATATAGAATTCCAGAAGGATCATCAGTGGATATGAAGACTATTAAATAGGTAAGGAACAGAATATTTGCATGGTACTAGTCAACGTGTTAGCCCACAGATTACTTACAAATTGCAACGGGGAAAAATGTACTCTCACAATGGAGAAACTGATAATCCCTTACCATAACCAAGTGATCAAACCTAGCATCCACTGATAGTGGGACAGCCTGGAATTATGAGCTTCTTGATATCACATACACAAAGTTCACAGCATTATTTAACCAAGCCTCTAGATCAAATGCTTTATCTATATCATAGACTGGGAGAGGACAAGTTAAATTACACCATGAAGAAAAAACCAGACAAATGAAGCATGTGAGACCTTCTAGAGGACAGCTGCCCTAGAATGTTTGTTAGAGGAGGTCATCAAGAGTACATGACTGCAGGTTGACCTGTGACCTGGAGCTGGGCAATCAGAGGCTCCTCACTCCTTCTCCTGTCCTTGGAATAAATGTTCTACCCACCATCCTCACACTAGGAGTTATTTTAAGAACACAGTCTTGAGACAGTCGGGTGTTCTTGAGAATCTCTTGAATGCGTATATGACTTAAGCCTGTTAAGACCTCTATATAAATTTTTAAGATTCTGGCAGGTGGGTATGGGGATCTACTCTTCTTGCAGCCACCCAAGGCAAGCCTCTCGTGTAAGTACCCTTGCTGATGAAATCTGCCACCTACCGATGTGGAGTAGACTGCCTTTTTCTTTGCTCTCTCCCTGCCCTCTTGGTATGGGGACCAGCTTGCAACCCAATAATCTTCAATAACCAACATCATAAAAATGAACGTGGGAAGGGGCATGAACCATGAAACGTAATGCATGAATTGTGACTGGACCCTGGTTTGAAAAAAAAAAAATTACCATAGAAGACTATCCAGACTGTGGCAACAATCTCAATTGAACTTGGAAGTCAGGTGGTATTATGAAATTATTGTTAATATCTGTGGGAAATTACTTATCAACACCAGTAATCAAAACCCCAAATTTTAAAATTAAGACAAAATTTATTCCCTACTTGGTTGGCAGTGATTAAAAAGAATTCTAAGAATTCTAAATTCTAAAAAAGAAATTTTAGTTCTAAATTAAAACAAATTTGGGTGTTGTGGCAAAATGGGGTCCGCAAAGCAATGTGCTGTAGTGCATGTGAATATTTGTCACCTTAAACCATTTTCAGAAATTGATCTTTGGGACATAGTCATGGATATAAATATAGAAATAACCTTACAATAACCACTGTATTTATAGAATCAAAATTGATGTTCAATAATAGGATATTGGCTAAATAAGGAACTAGCGTGTAGCCATTAAAAATGATAATAAAGGCATATATTTATAGACAAGGAGAGAATTTCATTATATACGAATGAAGTTAGACAATGAATTACGAAATAATGCGTAGTGTTTGAGCCCATTTTATCATATATTTATTTTTAAGGATATGCTCAAGAATGGAATAATATAGCCAGGATACCTGGGTGGCTCAGTCAGTTAAGCATTCAATTCTTGATTTTGGCTCAGGTCATGATCTCAGGATGGTGAGATCCAGCCCTGCATCAGGCTCCACACCCAGTGGAGATTAAGATTCTCTCTCTCCCTCTGCCCTTCCTCCCTACCCCACTTGCACTCTCTCTCTCTCTCTTAAGAAAATGGAATAATATAAAAAGGAAACAGTATGTATCTTTCAGCAGCAGAATTGCATTTGGTTTATCCGTATCTTTGAAATTTTCCGCATAGTATATATTTTCACGTAATGAAATTATCCAAGGTAATTTCTTTTTAAAAGCCATTACTTCAGGTTTAAAACATTAAATACTAGAGGAGAGAGTTCTTTTTTTTTAAATTTTTATTTATTTGTCAGAGAGAGGAAGAGAGAGCGAGCGAGCACAGGCAGAGTGGCAGGCAGAGGCAGAGGGAGAAGCAGGCTCCCTGCTGAGCAAGGAGCCGGATGTGGGACTCGATCCCAGGACGCTGGGATCATGACCTGAGCCGAAGGCAGCTGCTTAACCAACTGAGCCACCCAGGCGTCCCGAGGAGAGAGTTCTTAAAATGACCTAAATGTGTGTCTAGTAGTGAAGAAGAATTCAGGTTTACAGTTCTACTGGATTATTGATTACAGTTTATAAAAGACAATCTAACACTCTGGGCCTTTGTTTTTCAGGGTATGAGGAAACAACCCTTGAATCCCAGATCCCCCAGAATAAGGTGATATTTGAGATTCCAGTTCATATGGTGTTGCTAGTTTTACCTGCTTTTATACTTACAGGGGCTCAGAACAAGAGATGTGGGGCTTGACTCCTAGAGACTAAGCTTGGTTGGGGGAGTGATTTGAGTTAAAAACATAGATTAGAATTAGATTCTGGACTAAGACATATTTAAACTGATATCCCTTAAGTATTTAACATTTGTTTATTAGAAGTGAGGGACAGGGGTGCCTGAGTGGCTCAGTCCGTTAAGTGACTGACTCTTGGTTTCGACTCAGGTCATGATCTCGTGGGTCGTAGAATGGAGCTCTGCATCAGGCTTTGCACTCAGTAGCGACCCTGCTTGAAGGTTGTCTCTGTCTGCCCCTTCTCCCATGTGCACTCGTTCACATGCATTCTCTCTCTCTCACTAATAAATAAATAATTTTTTAAATTTATTTATTTGTCAGAGAGAAAGGGAGAGAGAGAGAGAGAAAGCACAGGCAGACAGAGTGGCAGGCAGAGGCAGAGGGAGAAGCAAGCTCCCTGCCGAGCAAGGAGCCCAACGTGGGACTCGATCCCAGGACGCTGGGATCATGACCCGAGCCGAAGGCAGCCGCTCAACCAACTGAGCCACCCGGCATCCCAATAAATAAATAACTAAAAAAAAAAAAGAAGTGAGGGACAAGCTGCTTTTCTATCAGTCCAATTTTATCCCCTTTTATATTGAAAGTAAGAGATTCATTCAAGTACCTTATCTTCAATTGTGCTATTTTACACTGTTCTCACCATAAATGGATATCATGAGTCAATCACATTAAGGATATAACAGGTGCATTCAGTAATTGGGGCCTTTGTAGTGGCTAACCCCTTCATCTGGTATGCTCTTCTCCCAGATAACTACATCTAAACTTTCTCACTGCCTTTAAGTCTATGCTCAAATGTCAGTGCCTCATGATTTAATTTAAAATGTCTTGTTCAGTACTTAAATGTTCTATTTTTCTGACTTTCATGTTGAAAAAAAAATCACCCCATTTTTCATTTAGGTTGTGCTCTCTGTTGGTTTTTCTTTTGTGATTCTCAACCAGACATCTTCTTGGGAGGCATAATAAAGGGTTTAAAATTTAGGTAATAAAATAGGTAATTTGTCCCCAGCGAACAAAAACTACCCCACTGTTACTATGTCTGCAAATTTTTAGCTGATTCTGTCCTACTGTTATCACATGATTCAGCTGACCAGGAACAACTAACACCTGTTTGCTTTAAAAATATTGGAAAAAAAAAACCAAAGATATGTTGGCTCTGGCTCTTGTACATTGTATTTCTGCTTATATCACTTCTCTATTACTGCATAATGTAGGGGAGAAGACTTTTACTCTACCCTCTTATGTCCAGTACCTGAATTAAAATAACAAGACACATTAACAGGAGGAAAACAAATTCATTTACATTTGCAATGCTGCATACATGCAGGAGTACTCAGTGAGAAATAAATCAAAGGGGTGGTTAGAATTGGGGCCTATATGGCCCAGGTGACGGGAGGGGTAGGAAAGGCACTTGGGAAAGGGAAAACAACTGTTTGGAAAGATAAATGGATCATTAGGAGAATAGATGGGAGATAGATATAATAGTCTTGTGACTGCTGTTTGGGTGTGGTGCTGACTTCTTGTCTCTAGCTCCTGGGGAAGGAATTATGACAGTCGAGTTCTTTTGAATTCTTTTGGGGTGGGGGCAGGCTATGCTTTTAGGTAGATAAGGAAAGCTCTGAGAAGGCTTCTTTCTGGATCTGTTGCTTTTCAATTGCTTTCAGCTCAACATAATCCTTAAACCAAAGTGGCGTATTTTGGGGTGGCATATCGTCATCCCCTTCAACAATAAACCACCCCCAAATGTTGTGATTTGAAATAACAACAAAATATTATTTCTCACGATTTTGTGAATTTGCAGAAGGGTCCCTCCGTTGCTTTCACCTGAGCTCACTCCTATAGCTATTGTTAGCCGGAGAATTGGCTGGATGACAAGGAGCCCCACTCGCATGTCTGGCTGTTGATTCTGGTTATCAGCTGGGGCCCCTGAGTTCTCATCCTCAAGTAGAGTAGATCAGCTTCTTTATGCTATAGTCTCGTTGCGGCATTTTGGGAGAGTCATCAGGGAGCTGCATGGTATGACTGGCACAGCCTTGCTTCCACTGCACCCTAGTCATCAAAGCAAGTGACAGGGTCAGTCCAGATTCAAGAAAAGGGGAAAAAGACTCCATCTTTTCACAGGAGAAGTGGAAAACTGACCTTGCAAAAAAGCATAAGAGGAACTATTGTGACCATCTTTGATGAGATATGTGACCACACCACTCCAAGACATTGTCCGCCATTTCTTATTTTCAGTTTAAGGAATTAAATAAGTTTTTGAGGAAAGCTGAGTTAAATGACATTTTTCATTCTGATTTATTTCAGGTGTATATTTGTACTCTTTCATAAGTGGTATCAGCGATACAACTAAGTCTGGTGAAATTAAGGAATTTATGAAAAGGGGTATTACAGAGCTTTCGGATACTCTTGATGAGGCTCGGAAGCCCTACAGTCAAGGAAGATGCCCCCGATCATACTCTGGGGGGCACAATACTGGCAATGGTGCTTCACTGTCTCTCTCAAATAAATAAGTGAAATCTTAAAAAAAAAATTCTCACTTGGTATACAAGTGGGCATAGAAGAACATAGACCTGTTTCTTCAACTGAAAGCCTGAAATCGAAAATGTACAAGTAAAACCATTGTGCTCTTGTTGAAGAGAAGAGAAGAGAACTAGGGGCAAGCCCCACGCAAATGTCCTCTAGGCCTGCCCCCCTCCATCCCATCCATGAGGGATAATCATGAATGAGTTCCTTAGAAGCACAACTAGAAAACTATAACCAGCACAAGGAGTTTGAGAATCCTAGAGGAGGCATCAAAACATAAATAACTCAATGTGGCAAACTGGATGCTATAGGACTGTCATATGTAGGAAGGAGGGGTAAGTGGATATTAAAATAATAAATGAGGGATGCCTGGGTGGCTCAGTTGGTTAAGCGGCTGCCTTCGGCTCAGGTCATGATCCCAGCGTCCTGGGATCGAGTCCCACATCGGGCTCCTTGCTCGGCAGGGAGCCTGCTTCTCCCTCTGCCTCTGCCTGCCCACTCTGTCTGCCTGTGCTCGCTCACCCTCTCTCTCTCTCTCTCTGACAAATTAGGGAAAAAAATCTAAAATAAAAAATAAATAAAATAAAATAATAAATGAGTCCTAAGAGTTGCACCTTCATGGGAGCTAGGAGACCTTGCTTGATCTACCCACCTCACCTCTTGCTGAGCGAGAAATGCTCAGGATTTGTCCCGCTTCAGTGATTTGCTCAGCTCCATATTCTCCCCTCCCCCACTCCACAGCCTAGCCTGTGCTTGTCAAACAGTGCCATTTTCCCTTCTGTGGTATAATATCACGACACATAATTTCATTGTCTTCCTACCTCAAATGCTACAGGTCTACCTCTGATAATAGGCAGAAGGCGATAGGGAGGGGAGATGTCATCAACCCCCGAAACTCTTCCAAAATCACACGGCTTTACCTCAGGCAACACTGCCTGGCAAAGGTATCAGAATAGTCCATTTTTGCAGACAACTTGTTTATTGCTGTGAGAGGCTTTCAAAAGGAAAGTGGACCTTGCTAGACAGTGAAAATCCAGTTAGCTGAGCCAACCGTGGATTCCTTCACGGGAGTGAATCGACCTGACATTATTGCTTATCGGTGTCCCATGCTCCGGTCAGACATTCTGCCCCAATAGCCAGATGTTCTCATTGCTAGCTCTCTTTCATCCTTCTCCCTTTCTCCATCCCTACCTTCCTCCTTCTTTGTCTTTTTCCCTCACCTCATAAAGAGTCAAAATGGCTTCTCTCAGTACTTCTACAAGCAAAGACATTAAGAACCGCTGTTATTAATATCCACTACGGAACCTGTGCACTTTGTCTCTACCTGCTGTCTACCTGGGCCCCAAGTAGGAGAGGAACTGGTGAGGGAACTTGTATATCCGTTTGCAATTTTGAATGACAGAAGTGGTGAAGGGAGAGCGGGAAATCCTTCAATCTCTCAGGATCTCTTGTTTGTTTGTTTGCCTCACTTTCTTATGAATGGAAATACTTTTAGTATTTTGCCATTCAATAAGATACTGGTTTTAAAACTAAGGTATATGTACCTTAGTTAAGAGAATAACTAAGATTCTTTGGTTCTTATTTTGATTCTTTGATTCTTATTTTATTGAGAGGTTTTAGCATAAGTAGTTGTTAGATTTTGTCAGTGGCTTTTTCCTGCATCTGTGGAGATAACTGTGTGGGCTTGTTTTTGTCAATCTACTATTCTGGTGTGTAACACTAACTGGTTCCTTAATAGTGATCCACATTCCTGGAATAAATCGCACAGTCATGGTATATTACTTTCTTACTGTAATCTTGGGTTTTGTTATCTGTCTGTTTGTAGTTTGTTGTTGTTTTGTATTTACATTCTTGAGTGACATTGGCATGTAGTTTTCATTCTTATAATGTCTTTGTTAGGTTTTGCATTATGAATGGAATTAGGCGTTTCCCATCATTCTCAAGGCTCTGGGACAATATAGAGAGCACTGAAAGTATCTTCTTTCAGGGTTTGATAAAATCTCCCTGGGAAAACATCTAGGCTTTGCTTTTTTGTTCGGTAGTCCCTTAATGATTTTCTCTATTTCTTTAATGGAAATTGGTCTTTCTAACTCTAATAGAGTAAATTTTGGTCATGTATATTTCCCTAGGCAATTATTCATTTGATCTATATTTTTGCATTCAAATTCTGTAGAGGTCTCTGAAGTAGTCTCATGATTTAAAAAAATAATTGTTTTCTTCTGTTTCAATGGTTAGTCACTATTTGTCATTTCTTATTTTATATATCTGTGCCTCATCTTTTTTGTTTTTGAATAAGGTAGCTAATGACATGTCTGTTTTGTTATATTTTCCTTAAACAACGGGATTTTTTTTTCTTTTTTAAAGATTTTATTTATTTATTTGACAGAGATCACAAGTAGGCAGAAAGGCAGAGAGAGGGGCAGGGGAGCAGGCTCCCTGCTGAGCAGAGAACCCGATGCGGGGCTCGATCCCAGGACTCTGGGATCATGACCTGAGCCGAAGGCAGAGGCTTTAACCCACTGAACCACCCAGGCACCCCTGGGATTTTGTTTTTTTAATGAGGTCTATTACTTTCTATTCTCAATCTCTGCTTTTAAGGTCATGTTTCCTATTCTCAACATCTGCTTTCATCTTTAGTTTCTTGTGCTTTCTTTTGGTTTACTTTATTCTTTTCCTAGTTGTTTTAAAAACTATGATTTTCCCTGCAATTGCTGCTTTAAATATATCCCATAGATTCTGGTATGTACTGTTTTCATTATCTTTTTTCTTAAAGATTTTGTCATTTCAGTCTGTGTTTCCCCTTCACCCAGTAGTTATTTAATAGAAGGCTTTTTCATTTCCAGGTGGGAAAACCAATTTGTTTTCTTTATTTGCTTGTTTGTTTTGTTAGTAATTTCCAGTTTTTTAAAGATTTTATTTATTTATCTGAGAGAGAGAGGGGCAGAAAGAGATAGCGAGCACGAGCAGGTGGAGGGGCAGAGAGGAGAGGGAGAAGCAGGCTCCCTGCTGAGCAGGGAGCCTGACATAGGGCTCCATCCCAGGACCCCAGGATCATGACCTAAGCCAAAAGCAGACGTTTATCTGACTCAGCCACCCAGGCACCCAGTAATTTCCAGTTTTATTGTACTGTGATCAGATATGTTATTTAATATTTCTACAAAATGGAAATTATGGATGTTTTCCTTGTAACCTAATGTATGATTAAATTTTGTCAATGTCTCATGGGTACCTGAGCAAAATGTACACCTAGATGTGCAGTTCTAAGGGTGCCTGGCTGACTCAGTTGGTAAAGCATGTAACTCCAAGTCTCTGGGTTACACGAACCTCATGTTGCATGTAGAGATTACTCAAAAAGAAAATCTTTTAAAATGCAATGTGAAATTCTTTATACATACATTCATAACATCTACCTTATTAATTATGTTGTTCATGGATTCTATCTCCTCACATATTTTTTGTCCATGTGATCTGTCTTGTACTGAGTATTATAGTTATGTCTTTTATTATTAGTGTGTGTCTACATATGTTTTCTTGCATATATGATGGTTTTTGTTTCCTAAATGTGGTTGCTATGTAAATTAGTGCATAAATATTCATTTCATTGTATCTTCATTTTGTATGATGGCTTTTAGCACAAAAAAAAAAAGAGTCCTTGGTCACATTTGATGTTTTGGGGCTTGAATTAATCTTTGCCTGATATCAGACTCTCTATACCTGCTCTCTTTTTGTTTCCATTTGCTTAGTATACCTCATTCCTTCTGTTTTTGGCTTTCTGAATCACATAGTTATAGGTGTGTTTCATGTCCATGGCATATAGTTGGGCTGTGTTTTGTGAGAAAATAAAAAATATTTTTCTTTTAATAAATGAGTGTTAAGTATCTGTTGCTAAGCAAACAAGTTCACAACTTTGCAGCTTAAAGCAACAATCACTTGTTATACACAGTTTCCATAGGTGAGGAATCAGAGTTCCTTAGTTGGGATCCTGTGTCTCATGGTCTCTCACAAGGCTACATTTAAGTTGCTGGCCAGGATTATGGTCACTTCAAGGTTCCACTGGGGGAGAATTGACTTCCAAGTTCTTGTAACTGTTTTCAGGCCCTAGGACGTTGCCGGCTGTTGGTTAGAGGTTCTGGTTCCTTACCATGTGATCCTTTTTATAGGGCAGCTCACAACATGGCAGCTGTCTTCTCTCAGAACAAGTGATAGAGAGTGAGGGAGACAGAGGCCATAATCTTTTTGTAACTTAATCCTGGAAGTGACATTCCTTTACTTTTGCTATATACTATTCAATAGAAGCTAGTTATAAATTTAGAGTATAAGTTTAGTATCCAGAGGAAACAGGGATCTTTGGGAACATCTTAGAGGCTGCCTACCACAGTCTGCCCTCTTGCCCTCAATGATCCATTTCCCTTTCATATGCAAAATACACTCACCCCCTCTCAAGGTCCTCAAAATTTTTAAGCCATTACTGTATCAGCTCAAATTTGAGAAGTTCATCATCTTAATCTAGTGCAGGTGCCCCAACTTGGGTGTAGTTCCTCATTCTACAGATCTGTAAACCTAAAGAGACACATGCCTTCCCCACAACACACCTGACATATAACTGTGGGACAGCATAGGATAAACACTGTTCATATTTCTATTTAAAAGGGTCAGAGGGGTTGGAAACACAAAGGAGTCATTGGTCCATAGAAACCCTGGAATCCAGCCAGCAAGTGTTGGATGTTTCTTAATGAGGCTTGGCCAGTTGACACTATTGGCCAGCTTTTGGGTTCACTCTCTGAGTCAGCATTCAGAGCTGAGTGATTTTTCTCAGCCTGCTAGATTTCAGTAGAATTTTAGGAATCCAAGAGTTTCTTTTCATTTTGTTTTCTCTCTGTCCCTTATAGTCCAGACTGGCAGTGTTTTTGCTGATATAGTTTTCTCATTAACTCTATGGATCTTCTGTAAATTTCAGTGGTATTCATTCCATTAAAGAAAAGCCACATGTACAAATCTGTTTGAGATAAATCTTTCTCTATCTTGTGCTACTGCAGAGAGGGCTGTGGGACAACACCCTCAAGGTTTTGATTTAAAGGATCTGTGAGGTATACCCTTAATCCCTTTAAAGGGTCTTGTGTATGACTAAAATAACTCTAAAGATCTAAATGGAACCTTTGATATTTCTTAAGTATTAACAAGGGATTTTATGGTCATACCCTTGGCTTCATTTTTAGACAATGTTTTCCTAGGAGTGCTCTGGATTTGATCTTTGCTCCAAAGCCATTTCCTAATTTTAGCATTATTTGCCATTGTAGGGGCTGAGGACTTTTCGAAACCATAAATCCTGGCTCCTTTTTAAAAGCAGTCTTTCCCTCAATTTATTCCTCTCTTCTCACATTTTATTATAAACAGCAAGAAGCAACCAGGTGGCACCTTAAACATTTTAGAAACAGCCTTAGGTAGATGACCCAGTTCATTAGGCACACTTTCTACTTTCCATGGAACTGCAGACACCAGCTACATTCTGTCACTACATCACAAAAATCTCCTTTTTCAAGGTGCCAAAAACATTTTTCTTACTTTCTCTTGAGCCCTCACTAGCACCCTCCTCAAAATCCAAAATTTTAGTGTGTTCAAAGCATTTTAAACGTTCACTAGTACTTGCCTCAAAATTTACTGTCCAGTTTCAATGTCATGTGTGCACTTTAGTTATTTGTTACAGCAGTAGCAGACATCCAAGTACAAACATCTGTACTCACTATCTATTGCTATATAGCAAATTACCTTAAAACTTAGTGTGGCTTAAAACCACAAACATTTTTTTTTAAATCTGACATTTCTCTGGACATGTAAATCCTGGTATGGACAAGCTAGGTGTCTCTGGCTCAAAATCTCTCATAGGTTCTAATTTGATTGCGAATGGGTTTAACTTACTGTGATAGGTAGCCTTAGATAATACAAAATTATTCTCACTTTTTCTGTCATTCACTTTTCCTACTTTCTCTATGACCAATTTTACTTCTTTCTTTATTTCCTTATCATTATCTTCGTTGTTTGCTTGTCTTTCTTCATTGCCCCTTACTAAATTTCACTTGAATCTATTCTTCCTTGGGTACCTTACAATTGATTATTTCTCAGATAATTTTGTCTTTTCTTTAATTCTTTCATAAATTAAGTCAACTCTCTTTTATCTCCTGGTTTTTGTTTTTGTTTTTTTTTTTACTTTTTTAAACTTTTTTACTGCTAGTTTTTTAAAAAAGATTTACTTATTTATTTTAGGGAGAGAGAAAGAGAGAGAACATGCCACTGGTGGGAGGGGCAGAAGGAGAAGGAGATGGACAGAATCTCAGACTCCCTGAAGATAATGGAGCCTAACATGGACGTTGATCTCACTACTCTGGGATCTTGACCTGAACCAAAACCAAGAGTTAGAAGCTTAACCAACTGAGCCACCCAGGTGCCCCCCTTTCTTAGTTTTTAAATTTCTTACAGGGTATTTTTTCATAATCTCAAATGTATGTTTGATTATATTTAATTCTTACCACTTTCTTCTGCTATATGGTTATTTTTTTCTATGGAAACTTATCCACATGTGGGTGAAATGTTGTTTTCTGATTTTTTAGAACAGCTCTAGGTGAATTTGCTGATTTTCCTTTTGTTCATTTTTGGGGGGGTGTATTGGGAGTATTTCAGAAGATTCCTCACTTAGTGATGTCCTTTCTCTCACCATAACAAAGTCCAGACACTTCAAGCAGATCTGTGTGTTTGTATGGGCAGGGGTTAGAAAGGCTGCATGTCCTCTATTTTTATATATCTCTTCTGTCCTGTAGGACCCTGCATTTTCCTCTTTAGCTCTTTCCTTTTCACCACCCAATTGCCAAGGGGAATTTCTCTTTTCCTTATTGCCTTTCTTTTCTCTTCTAGAAGCTATGTGTTTCAAAGATTGCCCCCTTAAAGCATAAGGACTTTTGGATTCCTTCCCTTATAATTTGTGCTCTGATCTATTCAGATGCTTTCTTAGAATATTCAGACTAAGGCAGACTTAATCTTTCTGAAGCTGATGTTGGGTCAGTTCTGTACTTCTCCCCTAGCCTTCTCCTTCTGTCTTTCTCACAGTTTTTCTCCTTTGTCTTATGGCTGGCACACGGGAGGTGGCAGCATGGAAGATTGCACTAGGATATTTCCATTATTTTTTTTCACCTACACTTACATTGAAGATTTGGCATTCTGTGTCTTCAAGTCATGCTGAAGGTTTGGTTTTTGTCTAAGTTTATATTTCCCATCTTGTTTGGGGGAGATATAGTGGAAGACTGATAGCATTGTGGCCACCATTGTCTTCAGCCACCTAGAAGTTCTCTTAACTTTTTTTCACACTTCTAATTACTTTTTTGAAGTTCCTCTTCTTTGTTAAATTGGAAACTTCAAGAAGGCAGGTACCATGTCTATCTTGTTCTTTTCTCTCCCCTGTGCCCAGTATGGATATAATTACTGTTGAGTCTAAAGAGCACTGGACTTTAATTCAGAGGATTTGTATTTGCAGATCTAGCCTATTTAAGTCTTAGATTTCTCATCTATTTCCAAGGATCTCACAGTGTCATTGTGGAGCAAGATCAAGTAGGAAAGTACCCAGCAATAGTTACTGTCTTGCCCATGCTTAGTTAACATTTAACCAAGCCCATGTGCACATGTGCATGCACATACACATGTACACACACTAAACTCTGAATTAATAACATGCACAACTTTCTTATGTCATACAATCCTAAGCATTGGGTAATTATATCACACCTTTTTATGTGTATTTTTTTCTAACTAATCTAGCATCATCCTTTCTTACAAACAGAAGTGCCTCATGTCTCATTTCCTAAGATCTTGCTTTAGAAAACTTCATTTGTATCTTCTTTCTTTTATTAAAAAATGTAGAACACAAATTAAAATATTAGTGCAGATTTCATCTTTCATATAGGTAGATAGTCTATGTTCATAGTTTTTGTTAATGTCAAAAAAGCTAGTACCCTAAAAACTAACTTTTATCTTGAACTTTAGAAATGATAGCCCTATTAGAAATAGTAATAACAACAATCACTAACACATATTGAGTTTACTATATGGCCATCACCATTTTAATACTTTATTTTTTTTAATCATGAAATGTATAGTTTATTTTCTCTTTATGTCTTAACAATTTTTTTAAAAAATTATTTATTTTTTAAGTTTCTTTTCAGTGTTTCAGAATTCATTGCTTATGCACCACACCCAGTGCTCCATGCAATATGTACCCTCCACAATACCCACCACCAGGTTCAACCAACCTCCCACCACCCTCCCCTCCAAAACCCTCAGTTAGTTCCTCAGAGTATACAGTCTCTCATGGTTCATCTCCCCCCCACAATTTCCCCCAACTCACTTCTCTCCATTTCCCCATGTCCCCCATGTTATTCCTTATGCTCCACAAATAAGCGAAACCATATGATAATTGACTCTCTCTGCTTGACTTATTTCACTCAGTATAATCTCTTTCAGTCCCATCCATGTTGATACAAAACTTGGGTATTCATCCTTTCTGATGGAGTCATAATACGCCATAGTATATATGCATCACATCTTCTTTATCCATTCATCCATTGAAGGGCATCTTGGTTCTTTTTTCTTTTCTTTTTTTTTTTTTTTAATTTCTTTTCAGCGTAACAGAGTTCATAGTTTTACACCACACCCAGTGCTCCATGCAATGCGTGCCCTCCACAATACCCACCACCAGGCTCCCCCAACCTCCCTTCAAAACCCTCAGGTTATTTTTCAGAGTCC
>PISX010023089.1:0-29411 GCA_004024625.1 Mellivora capensis
CATTAATTCTTATATTTAATATCAGAACTGTACTGTATTCTACAAATGGTTGTTTAAAATTATGTAGTTAGCTATGGGGAGTTATATAGAACTTTAATTCCATAACATTACCCTCACATAAAATTTTTATTGTATATAACATGAACAATTGAGTTAAAGGACAGATTAGGGCAGCATTATGGATTAGCTAGACCAGACCAATACAGTTACTATTCTGGTATGTACCGTTGACAGTGTTGGTAAAAATACCTTTTTGGGATGCTATCTTAAACAGTCTTATTTCTGTCCTGAAGTGCCAAAATGAATATGGGTTTAATCCACTGGGAAATAAGAAACCAATGAAAGGCTTTAAGAATGTAAGTGGCATGAAAACATTCTATTTTAGAAATAAAATGGCTTTGGTAGTTTGTGGTATTTGAAAAAAAAAAAGCCTGGAGACAATTGTACAAATCAGAAATTATGAAAGCACTAGGGGAATGGGGATAGTTTTATAAGATATAAAATCTTAGTTCTTTAATCTGGTAAGAAAGATTGTCTCTACTTGCTGTAATCCTAGTCTTTAACCATTCATTATTCTTCTGTTCACTCATGCATTCATTCATTCATTCAACAAAGAGCATCTACCATATACCAGAGTCTGTATTAGGTACTAGGGATATAGCAGGAGAAAGAATAGGTAAAAATTCCTTCCATCAAAATGCTTACATTTCAACTGGGAAGAAAAAGACAATAGATGTAATAAATGATATAGATATTATGTCAAAGGTGATCAATTCTATGAAGAAATAAATTGCAGGGAAAAGGATTAGGAAATGCTAGGAGAGTAGATTTTCAGATATTTGGTAAGCAAGGTCTCATGGAGAAGATGAGATACTTTCAGGAGACTTGACCAGATGCCTGAAGCCTGGCAAAACTTGTTAGAGTGAGACATATGGATATCTAGGGAAGTAGTGTTACTGGCCCCCCACCCACCTCTCAAAAAAAATATAGCAACTCCAAAGGTCCTAAGGTAGAAATGGGCCTGGCATGGTTGAGGAACAGCCACAAATTCACTTGAGTTGGAATGAAGTGGGCAGGGGTCTATTAGTTGACTAGGTCTTATAAATAATGGGAAAGGCAGAAAAATTCAGGGTCCTATAGGTTTTTGTAAGGAATTTGGTTTTTATTCTGAGTGAAATAGGGGAGAAATTAGATTTCTTCCAAAGCAGATTAATAACAGGATCTGGCTTAAGTTTTGAAAGGATCAGTCTGGATACTAGTCTACAGAGCAGAGCAATGAAGGCAGGAACAGAGATACCACCTAGGAGCTATTTGAATAGTTTAGGTAAAATATGTCTTAGATCAGGACAATAGCAACAGAGGAACAGTTTTTGGAATATATATATGTATAGATATATAATATAAAGTTATGTAACTACTATTTAAATATAATTGTCTATATAAATATATATATAAATATGTAAATAAGCAATATAGTTTGAACATTATATTATATATGATATATATAAATATGTAAATAAGCAATATAGTTTGAATAAGTTTAATATCTGAATTAAAATTTCAAGAGAAAAAGAAGAATCAAGAATAACTGCGCTGTTTGTGGCTAAGCGACTGGGAAGATTCAGTCCACATTTATTTGGATAGGAAACATTGGAAGGGGGGAAGGTCTAAATGAAAAAACAAATCAGGAATCTTGCAGACATGTTGATACTGAAATATCAGACGTTCATGTGAAAGTGTCAAGACTTTGGGTATATGATCATAGCATTTGGAGTACTATTAAAAAATTGAGATTGGATGAAATGACCAGCATACAGAGACAAGGTAATATATATGAGAACAAAGCTCTAGGTGGGCATTTTGGCATCTAGAAGTCAAGAATGTGAGAACCAATCAGAAAAAACACTGAGAAGGATTAGACAGTGAGCATATAGAATAATAGCAATTGAGACTCTGAAGGTATTAACTTTGTTCTTAATGATAAAATATAGGGTATAATAATTACAGTGAGAAGATAAGAAAAAGTAAAGAACTATTTTATTAGAAGACATTTAGTGAGATCAGAACCCAGCATACTGGATATATAATCAGTGTGAATATTAGAATCACTGATTTTGAGAACTCTGCCAAATAAAGCAACTGTGACGTTGTAGCCAAAAATCTTCATAGATTTTTAGACACCATAGAAACCCAAGGTGTCTGTAGGTGATTGAAACAAGGAGACGTTGTAATATGATAATATAAAGACATTAGATTAAAGGATTTCTCTTTTCTTTTTTAATCATCGAAGAAAATCCAGAAGTAGCATGTAGGTTGGTTTTTGTCTTGCCTCTAAGCTCAGTGGTATGAGTAGTGAGAGGAGAAAATCAGGAATCACTTGAGAAGGTTTCAGGTAACAATATGTTCATGAGAAATCCAGTTAGGTTACAGCAAGAATGTGAAGGGAACATTCAGGGAAGCTGTTAGGGATAGAAGGGATTCAACTGTGAATTCCAGACAGTGCAGTGGAAAGTCCAGCAGGTGAGGTGTGAGGGTAAATGGGTATAAGAGAAGATTTTCAGAATTTTGTTGGCTTAAGGGTCTAGGTAGTGAAAACTTCACTGGCTGATATAAACAGCCATAGAAATACTTTGCCATCTTCCAACATTTTGAAGTAATTTCCACTAGAAATGCATTTTTGCCACAAATACTCTGTGTCTCATCTTCTCCACGTAGTATTTCTTGGTTCCAATCACATAACCATCTCCTTTTTCTTTCTTTGTGGAACATCCACATGATGTAACCCACTCTTTTGGTTACATCATTTGTGAGTTTATGGATTCAAAGTATTTGCTGAGTATTTACTATGTATCAGGCACTTTGTAAAGAAGTAGTGGACAAAAAGTCATAGTTACTGTAGCCAACATGAGTGAGTGTATTTGTGTATTGTACATTCTTCAGTGGCCAAGATCATATTTTATAATTTTGCTCCAATGAAGTACAGCTCTGTAAAACTTGCAAGTGTTCTATAACTGTGTTATAAAAAGACTGAATGAGTAGTTTTTGGCTCTCTTGAAATATATTTATAGCAAACAATATGCTTATGTAAAGAATGTGATCATAGGGGTACCTGGGAGGCTCAGTTGTTGGACATCTGCCTTCACCTCCGGTCATGATCCTAAAATCCTGGGATCAGGCCCCGCATCGGGCTCCCGGCTTGGCAGGAAGCCTGCTTCTCCCTCTCCCACTCCCTCTGCTTGTGTTCCCTCTCTCGCTGTGTCTCTCTCTGTCAAATAAATAAAATCTTAAAAAAAAAATGTGATCATAGAAATGTTTGATAATTTGCAGATCAGCCTTTCATTATCTGTCAGCATTCCCAAATTATTTTAGTACTAATAAGGAAAAATGTTTTATATACTGTACATTTCAATTACTTTTTAAATAGTTATTGCCATCTTGAATGCAAGGCCTAAGGAAAATGATAATAATAGAGGCACTGGAATGAATTTGAAAAGATTCTTGATTTGGAAAAAGAGTAGGAAAAAACCTGAGGAAGAAAAAAATGACATTAAAAAAGATACACTGTTAGAGAACAATAAGATGTAACTGAAAAGATTATTTGATTGTTTACATCAATGTTTATCAACTTCTTAAACAATTAACTGATGAACCCATCCTTCAGAGGGAGCCTAAAAAGGGGCATCTTGAAAAACATAAGATCTCAAAGTTTGAGTGGGACCTCAAATTCTGATATTTTATCAACCACAAAAATGAGGAAAAAGAAAGTTGGGCAAAGCCACATTACTAATAAATATAACATAAAGTCATTCAAATGTCCTTTAATACTGTTGGTTAATTCCTTTGAATAGTGATTATTTTTTTAAAAACAGAAGCAGTGGGGTGCCTGGGTGGCTCAGTTGTTAAGCGTCTGCCTTTGGCTTAGGTCATGAACCCAGTGTCCTGGGATCCAGTCCCATATTGGGCTCCCTGCTTGGCGGGGAGGTTGCTTCTCCCTCTCTAGCTCCCTACTGCTTGTGTTCCCTCTCTCGCTATCTCTTTCGGGCACAAATAAATAAAAATCTTTAAAAAAATAAAAACAGAGTTAGTGAGACAAATAATGAATGGAATGTCTTCAGAATTTATGAATGTCTTAACTTCAAGTTTTAACTCAAGCACCTATGTTAAAAAGTCTGGCAGTAGGGGGTGCCTGGGTGGCTCAGTGGGTTAAAGCTTCTGCCTTAGGCTCTGGTCATGATCCCAGGGTCCGGGGTCCGGGGATCAAGCCCCTCATTGGGCTCTCTGCTCAGCAGGAAGCCTGCCTCCCTGCCTACTTGTGATCTCTGTCTGTCAAGTAAATTAAAAAAAAAAAAAAAAGTGTGGCAGTAGAAGTGTAGCTTCTACCAGTCATAGAAGAGGGAGGTAGGAAAAAAAAAAAAAAGTGGAGACGGGGAATCACAACTGGATTGTCAATTCCAACTCTGTTTTTAAGTGTACTTGTATTTCCTTGATGGGCTGCTAGAGAATGTATTGCAGAGATTGGGTTGGGAAGTACCACCCAGATTCTCAGAACTGAAGTTTTGGGTTAGAATCACTATTTGAGCCATCAGAATCACTCACCATCTTCCAGGCAAGTACTACTGTTAAGGAGATACTAGCAATATGTGGACAGAAGATAAATAGAATCAGATGTCATAGATGAGGAAATTAAGTTCACAAGGTAATGAGTAGAGATGAGCTTGAATGTCCTTTCTGGAACATATGGCATATGATTACTCTTCACTGATCCATAAAAATGTGACAACAACAGCACAGTAGTATTAATGACTTACATTTTTTCATGTGCTTGAAATATGAAGTGCTTTGATATAAATCATCATATCTGAGTTCTGTATTTTTCCAGTGATACCAGCAGGGATATATTTTCAAAGAAGGAAACCGATACTCTTAACTATGGAAAGAGTGCCAATTAGTAGCTGAATGACCTTGAGCAAAGCTGGGACTTGGACCGGTGTCCAGCCCTTCATCTCATGCTGTCCTTGGTATTTGCCACCTTGACCTAGGCCTGACTCAGGCTGCTGATCTGTTTTCGGATTCATAAAGTGAGAAATCTAGTTTATCATAACCAAGCCTCCTCAAATTCAGTAAATTATTAAAAAACAAATCAATCTTACACACATATACACATGAATTAATGATTCGTAACTTGTGATCCTGTTTCTTGAAGTTTTTTTTAAAAATTAATATTACCTATGCATATTTTGTATGTGTTTCACAGCCACTAACTGCTGAATGGGCATATCAGGTAGGCATAGCTAAACATTATAACATAAATAAGATACATATTATATAAACATTATATAAATATATTTTAAAAACAAAATAGCAGGTCCCACCCTATTTCCATAAGTAATGTAAAAATGGTGAGTAGGACTTTTACATTAAAAAAAATGAAATTTTCAGTTGTATCCATGACTGTTGGCTTTCTTTAAATGTTATCTCACACAATGTTGTAGAGTTGAAAAGGATGAAGCACTTTGAAAAGCATGTTTGCCCCATAAATGGCAGGTATTGTGATTTAAAACTAATACTTACACTCAAGCTTGTGTGATATCCTTCAACAAAATGATGAAATTGGCAGCCAATTAGACTCAGTGAATATGGCCTACTGATCTTTTTTTTTTTTTTTTTTAAGATTTTATTTATTTGACAGAGACACAGTGAGAGAAGGAACACAAGCAGGGAGCGTGGAAGGGGCAGAAGCAGTCTTCCTGTTGAGCTGGGACCCCAATGTGGGGCTCGGTCCCAGGACCCCGGGATCATGACCTGAGCCAAAAGCAAATGCTTAACAGTCTGAGCCACCCAGGTGCCCTGGCCTACGGATCTTAACGTTTAGACTAATGATTTCCTCCTAATTATTTAAACCCACAATAGGCAACTTAGTAGTGCTTTGGCACTGTTATGTCAATACATGTGGATATGTGACCTATGGTTTGTATGTAAAATAAGCCCCTTAGGTAGTTACAAAAAAGTTTACTGAAAGCCTTCCAAAGCAACTGGTATGTAAGCCTTTAAAATGTTAGAAGAGTTCAGGGAACCAAAGTTGGTATTTTTATGGAATGTTTAAAGCGAGACATAAATATTTTAGTGAACTGAGCTGCTCAGTCATCTAAAGCTTATGACTTGGTTCAAAACCATTTATCTAGTCAGAAGCTAGTCCTAAAGTATAGTTTAATATTTCTGTTATACAACTGTAGCAACGAAGTATTACTGATTCTAAATTTGAAGAGCTCTGTGTAACTAAAATAGTTAAAGAATGTAAAAATTGTTGGAAGTGATTAATAAAACCAACATTAATCAATAAAATCAACATAAACATATACATTGTACTAAGGAATGATCACTTGCTTTTCAGAAATCTCAAAATTAAATGGATTTAAGTATTTTTTCCCATGACCAAAATAAGGACCTTTGCTGAAACCTCATGAAACAAAAAAAGGGGGTAATAAATATTAACAGAGCTGTTTACATGGTTCTGTAGCTGAATTTATGCTTGCAATAATATAGGTACACTCTCCAAATTGCTAGCAAGGGGAAGGAATAGGCTTTATTAATGTCTACAATTTCAAAGTGCTGCTCCAGATTTTACTCAGGAAATTATTGCTTAAAATCACTGGAATGTGTAAGACTGTTTCCTTTGGTTTCTGTCGTGAAATTTTCTATTACTCTTTATTTTGAAAATTTCAAGGTTTTTTTTTTTTAACTTTTTTAAAAAAATTTATTTATTTGTCAGAGAGAGAGCGAGTGAGCACAGGCAGACAGAGTGGCAGGCAGAGGCAGAGGGAAAAGCAGGCTCCCCATTGAGCAAGGAGCCCGATGTGGGACTCTATCCTAGAACTCTGGGATCATGACCTGAGCCGAAGGCAGCCACTTAACCAACTGAGCCACCCAGGTGTCCCTGAAAATTTCAAGGTTAAGCAAATAGCTCCTTCATAGTATCACACAATAAAAATGAAATTACATTTAAAAGTAAAGTTTTGGTTAAGATATTGGATAATGGTAAGGTATCAGTGCAATTACTGTATTACCATAACAATGAAGGATTCTGTAAAATGAAGTTACCTTCTTCATGCCCTAGAAGAAAATTAAATGTGCTTTTTATGACAGTGAGCCTTCTTGAGGACAAAAATCCTGGTGTATTGCAAAGGCCCCAAATGGTGTCTGGTACAAAACAGATGCTTAAGAAAAATTTCTGAATGAATTAATAATTACAATAAATGAAGTACAATCTAAGTTTATACCAGGAAGAAATATAAGACTGTGATATTTGCTTCAAATTTTTTCTTTTCTTTTTTTTTTTTTTTTGCTTCACATTTTCATCAAGATACTATGCCAGCATACCCAACTCAGTATGTCTAAAATCCAACCTATTCTTTTCTTCCATAATAGCTTTATTGCTGTTGTTTCCCTATTCTGATTAATATTACCACGTATATTCCCTGCCACTCTGTGTAAAGTCTCGGTAATATATCACTCCAAATCATCATCTTGACCCCTTTAAAGACCAATGCCTTGGCTATCTAGTCTCTGCAATATTTTTTCATTTAGGTAAGAGTCTCTTATCTGGTCCTCTTTTCTTCTATTTCTGTTCTTTTAAAATCACCCTGAAATTATAGAAGTTGTAAGAAGCTATGTAAGTTTTAGGTTGTGCTGAATGTATAGCAACAGAGAAGCAAAAAAATGAGTATGCAAAATAAAGATAGAAGTTTTTATTACTTGCAAATAGAAGGAGAACAGAAGTAGGGAGTAAAACATCACAGAGAACTAGATTCATTCTATATTGCTGCTCTCCTATCTTTCATGAGCTACCTCATGATTAAGATGTCTGCTTCAGCTGTATGATTAGTACATTCAAGCCAACAGGAATTGAAAAAGAAAAGATGAGTGTAGTCCTTGGAAGGATATTTTCCATAAATCATACATAATATGTCTGGTTACATTTTTTGGCCAGAACATAGGCATGTGACCACAGCTTCCTCCACAGAAGTCTGGGGAATGTAGTTTGCCCAGGAGATAATGGAATGCTATGATAAATTGCAATCTCTGCCAAACCAAACAGAAATTATCATATTTAACTCTCACAACACATCCTATAAAGTTTACCTAAATATTCTTTTTTTGAGATGATGAAACAAACATTCTTCGAGAGTTTCTATAATTCTACAACTTTCTTGTCCTCAGCCCATATTTGGTGCTTTCTGCTGCTGTATGCCTGCTCATGTGGTACCATGGTGGTCCTTTCTGGAAAGGACTTTCTCTTCAACTTTTTAGATGCTCAACAAAAGCTCGATGGCCAGATGAATCATTTGTCAAGGATGAGGGGCAGAAAGTTTAATTCTATCTGAGAATCTCAAAGTTCTAGCCAAACATCAGGAAATAACTAGCTTTCAAGAATGTTTATCTCTTCATTCATACATCATTATCATGAAAAGAGTATATTTGTCTCAACTGCCAAGTCAGAAACCAAAAGGTTTCAGATACAGGAGGATGAAAAGGAAGAAAAGATTGATAGTATAAAACTTATAATCTTTAACAAAAAAAGGTTATTTTTTATGCCTCCTTTCTTTGATCAACTGTACATTTTGAACTTTAAGAAAGAGAGAAAATCTTACAAGACAGGTGAAGAGGACCAAAGAACTCAAAATTGAAGTAGGATTAACTGAGTAAGCATCAGTGAACTAAGTCCATGGTGTAGATTCGTTAGTCACCTGGAGTACCAGAACACCCGTATTCCTATTTGATCATAATTATAGTATTGTTGAAAAGTTGGGAGAAAGGAAATTCGGTTGTAGCAGAAGTCCTACAACTAAACACTATCTAGTTGAGGATTTTTCAGTTTCTTGCATTGTCCATGTCCTGCCGAAATATATGTTACCCTAAATTTTTGGTGTTAATTGGTAGAAGTCACTAGGTCAAGAACCTCTTACCTAAAATTACTTATTTCTCAGTCCATGCTCCAGGCATTGCTAAATGCCACTTTTCTCATCCCAAAGGAAGCTGTTTGATCTCCTTCACTAATTAACTACTCACTTTCCTTGTCCAGAAGGAGTGATGCTTTATTGACTTACAGCCATATTTTTTCATATAAAGGGGAGACATAATTGGTAACACTTAAGGACACAGGTAATTAAACAGCATGGTTGAATACCCAAGTTGCTTAATTTACTAGAAATCATTAATGTATGGCACTGTTTTAATTGCTTATATTTTAAAATTATAAAACTATGGCAGAGTCATTATTTCTGGGTTTTTGTGATTATTCATCTCCCTGTGTCTTTGACTTTAAATTTAATTGACAGAATAGTTTGCTCTTTGTAATAGATAACCAACTGACATTTGTGTATTTGATTAATTTATTAACTCATTCTTTTGTTCAATAAATATTTATTGGTGAGGCAAGAATTCTAGCTCATTTTGTAACTACCTTTTGTAAGGCACCATTTTAGATGGGTTTAGAAAATGAAGAGGACAAATTTCCTATTCATAGCTGGAGAGTTGAAGGGAAAATAGGAATTAAGTAGGTACAACATTGTGCATATAATTAAGGGGATTGTGACAAAGCACTAGGGAATCACAGAGAAACAGTGAACTTTTCCTGACAGTACCTAAGACAGTTTTACCAAATAGATAAAATCTGATTTGACATTGAAGATGAGTAAAAGTTTGTCAGATAGAGGGTTTGGTCACAGTGCTTAAAGGTAAGCGCATGATGCATTGGATTCTTAGGGAAGAGGCCAAATATGCCCAGCATGTAGGGTGTATGGCAGTAGAACAGACTTTATCTAGACTCTAAAATAATTTATATGTATCTTATCTTGTGATTCACACCAGCTAGTGGAGTAGCCAAATGTTTAAATGTCACAAATGCTGCCATTCAATGCTGTTATGCAAAATGCCCTGATCCATTTCTTTCCAGGGGTCCTGCAATAGCTTTTCCACAGCCATTATTGTTCTCAACCTATGTCCAAGCTGGCCGTTCTACTATTGCCAACACAACTAATGCCCAAATTCTGCCCTTCCATTCCAAGTCCTTGATCTCGGATTTGGAATTATATCCCTCGTGTAATTAATCAAACTTTTTTTGACCAACTGCAGAGAATCTGGCATCTAAATAATTGGAGAGAATCCCCTAAAAATTACTTTTTTTCTACTCTACAGTCTCTTGTAACAACATGAATTTAAAGCAAGTTTGCCTCAGGTAGTCAGTATTAAAATCAAAATTACTTCTTTAAATTGACTCAAATAAGTGTCTCCAGTAGGGGCATGTGCCTTCGATCTCAAGTGTGTTCCTTGCATTTTCAGACTTTTATTCTCACAGTGCAAATGGTACATTTTTTGCTTTCTCCAAACTTATTGTACATATATTTACTGCCAAAGAAGCAAGGCTTTAATCAATATCTTGTTGTTCTTTCATCTCTACTTAGCTATGTGACTTCATTTACTCGGAACACGCACAGCCTTTCAGATTGTCCTTCTAATGGTTCCTTCCTTGGGAGGTAGAATGACATAATTTGGAATCAGATAGAACAGGACTTCAGTATTGAACCTGCCACTTCCTTGCTTTGTGATTTTGTGCAAGTCATTTAACTTTCTGATCTTATTTCCTCACCTGTGACGTGGAGATAGTGATTCTGCCTTGCAGTGCTTTTGTGAGGATTTAGTAAACATAAGCTCTTAGTACAATATTGGCTACTAGTAGACACTCAATAGTGTAGCTCCTGTTTTTGAAATTATGATTATTAGTCTATGCCTTCTGCTCTTCCAAAAAATCTCCTATTTTGATCTCTTCCATTAATGATCTCTTTCCAACCTCAATTTAACAATCTGTCAAAACAATAAAAGATCAATTTAAAAAATCAATTTTAACCTGAATTTGAAATCTATCCTCTCCTTTACGATAGCTAGGATTCTGACAGGAAAATTAAAAGCACACTGAACATTTTAACAAAGGACTTTAGATAGAACTATAGGAAGAGAGGTATAGAGGTTCTGAAAGAGTCAAGAGGGAACTTTGGGGTAAGAAGAGCAGGGAGCAGTTGTCATCCCAGAGAACCTGTTGGATTGGTCAGAACCTGGAGTCTTGGGGGAAGGGCCAAAGATGCTGAAATTCAGACCTTCTGAGGAAGGGCGCTGCCCCTGCTACTCTGTTGGAGGATATCCAATTAGGCTGATTCTGAGTCTGCAAGAATCTGGAGGATGAAGTCAAGTGTTGCTATTGCCTTCACATTTCCCTCTGGTGCCCTCCACTGTTGGAACCTGACTGAAAGCTAGCAGTCCAAAGAGAAATATGATTGTCATAGTCCCATTCCCACCCTAGCAAATCGTAATCTAGATTGGTTGATTTAGGGCTGAGAGATGATGGGTTAATGAATAGTATGGTCAAATACTGGTTACTGAGCATCAGTATATATCCTCCTATAGATGGCCGAATTTTAGTATCACTGTAGTGATAAATAACCCTCAGCTCCTGCCTTTCAAGATGGAACTATCCTCTTGCAAATGAAGATATTCTTACCCTCTCTCTTTAAGAAGGGGACACAAAGTCCCAAAGATCATGGACCTTCCTGGAATTTAGTAAAAGATAATTCAACAAAAGATAACAAGGTCGATTCCGAATCACCATAACCCCCTGTGCAGCCTGTATTGAAGAGACCAGAGGTGATTTCTTTGGAGGGAATGTTTAGGAGCAGAGGGTGCTCTGGAGAATGGTACGGGTACTTTTTCTACACCCAGATCTGTCAGGGGTTGTGCAAACAGCCCCTCTGATTCAGATCTACTTCTTATTACTGCCAGTGCTGGATTAGAGATTTCTTGGAAGACCTCAGCATATGTACTAGTAGTCTGAATTCCTGTGTTAGAGTCTTCTGGGTTGGTTGAAACAATCCTGCATTGGCAGCCTGCAAAGAGAGGGCTCCCTAGTGGACTTTTGTACCTGACAGCTAAGAATGTTGTTTACATTTGTAAATGGTTACATTTAAATGGTCACATAGGTAACTATGTGATATTTTTTTATTTTCCCTTCCCACCCTCAAAGCCTAAAATATTTATTACTGACATTTACAGAAAAAGTTTGCTAACCTCTGGTGGGCCTTTCTGAGAGAATGTAACAAAGAAAGGTAAAGGTCTTCCGACTATCCATCCCACCTCCAAAACTAAGCAAACCAATAAAACAATGATTCTTCTCTAACACTTAAAGAACTAAATGACCTCTGAGAATGAGCTGCCTATTGATGCAAAGTATTGTTAAATATCAAAAAAGCAAAATGTGAATACAACTTGATAACGGAAATTTAGAAACCTTTTTGGAATGATCTGGGTTGGTCTCCAATGGTTTTGTACAGTTTAAGAATCAATAACATGCTTTAAATCAGATGATAAATTGTCTAGATGACGGCATGTTTCTGGCTGAAACATCTCAACTGACTCAAATATGTAGACTGGGCAAATAAAGATTTTGATCAAATTTTGATAATTTATATGCAAAACGGTTTTTATCTTTAGGGAGAGTAAAATGAAAGTAGATGGTTTTGATTTTGTTTCATGTATGAAATACTTGAGGAGTTACATAAAATTGTAAGATGGGTCTGATGACTCCTCTAGTCTCTGCACTTGTAATATTGGAAGATTTTAAGTAAATATCAAAAATAATTAAATTATTTACTCGGGAGAGATATTTAATATGCTGGCACAATTGATGAATAATGAATCCTATTTCTTCCCTTCTCTCACACAATAAAAAAATAGGTGTGGGGAAGTGAACATTCTGTTCTAGAAGGATAAACATTAGTCTTAAATCCTCTTTTAGTCACTACATAGCTGTAAAAGAGCCCATTATTCTTGATGATTTTATGTCATCAATTATAAAATTGGTAAATTGGGGGAGGCAGCTGGAAGGTTGGCCAGTGAAGGGTTGGTCCATTCCGTTGAAAGTTTTTATCAATATCAAATGAAATAATGCATATGAAATTATTTTTGAAGTATACACCATGACAGCAGGTCAACATTATTTAAGAGGAATAAGATACTTATTTCAATTAAAATGATACATTTAAAAAACAGTAACATACCTGTCATGGTAAATGTAAAGTTAAAAAATTTGATAGAAAGTTTTCTTAAAAACTATAAAATATTTCATATAGGTAGGATGTAAAAACAATCTATATAAAGGATTAATTTTTTCTCCATTTTTCAAGCAAAATGCAATTGAAATTTCTTAAATAAAATGAGATTCAAACTGTGAAAATAAGCCCAAACCTAAACTTTAATTCTGCTCAAAAGTAAATGTAATAAAGATGCTTTTATTTAGCACAATAAGTATTTGAAATTTTGGGTTGGTGAAATGATGAGGAGTATAGCCAAGCAGCATAATATATTGAATGTAAGGTTCATATAATATGTCCAAAAAAAGTAGATGGACTGTTTGCACAAAATAACAGACTAAAAAGTATAAAATGGTGTAGAAAATGGGTAGCTCAGTTTAACACTAGTTGATGCCTTTTAGATAAAATGTCTGTCTCAAAGCATACTTTTTTCTTTTTAAAGATTTTTATTTATTTATTTGTCAGAGAGAGAGAGAGAGCGAGCGAGCACAGGCAGACAGAGTGGTAGGCAGAGGCAGAGGGAGAAGCAGGCTCCCTGCTGAGCAAGGAGCGGGATGTGGGACTCGATCCCAGGACGCTGGGATCATGACCTGAGCCGAAGGCAGCCGCTTAACCAACTGAGCCACCCAGGCTTCCCTCACAGCATACTTTTTATTTATCTTTAATTTAGATAACTTTTAACTTGAATATTTTTTTTAAAGAAATATGCTGTTATACACTTGGAAGAAAATCTAAGAGCTTTAGGGAAGAAAATCAAGTAGCTTTAAGGTTACTATTATTAGAGATGATGCAGGTGTTTAACAGAAGACTGCTTCATTTCTTTAACCGTATGGTGACAAAGATACAGATTTAAAATATTTGTTTATGTGGCCTTTCACAGCATAAGACAACATGCTTAAATGCTTAAAAGAAGCAATCAAATTTCCATGCACTTTTAAGTTTGATTAAAGAAAAGCTAATAATATACAAGTTTTGTCCTACTTTTTTCTTCTGCAATGGTAGTTATTTTTGTTGTCATTGACTTGATGTTTTCTAATTAAAGCAAGGTACAATGTCAAAGTATTTCTTTTTTTTTCTTTTTTTTTTTTTTTTTAGAGAGAGAGCGAGCACAGGGGGACAGAGTGGCAGGCAGAGGCAGAGGGAGAAGCAGGCTCCCCGCTGAGCAAGGAGCCCGATGTGGGACTCGATCCCAGGACGCTGGGATCATGACCTGAGCCGAAGGCAGCTGCTTAACCAACTGAGCCACCCAGGCGTCCCTGTCAAAGTATTTCTAAATGAATTCCTAGCAAGTGAAAACTCTCAAGTAATATAAATTGGTGAAAACAATGATTGCATATTATTACCATGTATGTGGCCATTTACATAGAGTAAAACAATAATTTTTGATAACACAATTTTACACACATTTTAGAGTCATTTTATTTAAAGCAGCAAAAAAATTTAAGATTTTTTTTTTTTTTTAATTTTTAGTGGGTGAGGGAGCAGGGGTAGGGGCAGAGGAAAAGAGATAATTTTAAGCAGGCTCCATGCCTAGTGCCAAGCCTGACACAGGGCTCAGTTTCTTGACCCTGAGATCATGATCTGAGTTAAAATCAAGAGTTGGGCACTTAACCAACTGAGTTACCCAAGTGCCCCAAGGAAAAAAAATTATGGCCAGTTTTGAATGATATCCATGAGACCTATCAATTCCTCTTTTTTTTTTTTTTTTAAGAATTTATTTATGTGAGAGAGAGTGAGCAATTGAGAGAATGAGTGGGTGGGAGGGGCAGAGAAAGAAGCAGATTCCCTGTGGAGCAGGGACCCCCATGTGTGACTCCATCCTAGGACCCTGGGATCATGACCTGAGCCAACGGCAGACTCTTAACCAACTGAGTCCCCAGGGCCCCTGAGACCTATCAATTCCTATTTTACTTGCTGGTATTTTAAATTAGATTTCTGTGCATATTTTCACATATTATACATTTTTTTAAAATAGTAGATGCAAGATAACTTTTGAATGAAGGGACTATTGTAGAATATTATTTTAAATTGGGATGTTTTATTTCCTTTCCATGGGAAATTTGCTCTCTCTGTAGCATGGAGTAAGAATTCAGTATATAATTTTAATTGATTAATTTATTCAAACATGAAAAGCCAATTCATTGAGTATTTGCTAAGGATCTAATTTTCTATGTATTTTTGGAAACGTGTAATATCACCAGTAATATTTGAAACTTTTAACAATAACTATGTTGAGGTAATTTTAGTCTTTCAGAAAAGTTGCAAAAATAATACAGAGAATTCTCATATACTTTCATCCAGCTTGACCATATGTTAACATCTTATTATAACCACAGAAAATTTGTCAAAACTAGGAAATTAACCCTGGCATACTATTATTAACTAAAGCATAGAAGTTATTCAGATTTTACTCATCTTTCTACTAATATCCCTTTTTTAAAAAATTATGTTATGTTAGTCATCATACAGTACATCATTAGTTTTTGATGTAGTGTTCCAAGATTCATTGTTCATGTATAAATCCCAGTGCTCCATGAAATACCTGCCCTCCTTAATACTTACAACCAGGCTCACCCAACCCCCAACCCCCTCCCCTATAAAACCCTCAGTTTGTTTCTTGGAGTCCACAGTCTTGCATGGTTTATCTCCCCCTCCAATTTTCCCTCTTTCACTTTTCCTTTCCTTCTCCTAATGTCCTCCATGTTATTCCTTATGTTCTACAAGTAAGTGAAACCATATGATAATTGACTCTCTCTGCTTGACTTATTTCACTCAGCATAATCTCTTCCAGTCCTGTCCATGTTGATACAAAAGTTGGGTATTCATCCTTTCTGATGGTTGAGTAATATTTCATTGTATATATATGGACCACATCTTCTTTATCCATTTTTCTGTTGAAGGGCATGTAAACTCTGTCCATAGTTTGACTCTTGCGGACACGGCTGCTATGAACATTGGGGTACATATGGCCCTTCTTTTCACTACATATGTATCTTTGGGGTAAGTAACCAGCAGTGCAACTGCCAGGTCATAGGGTAGCTCTATTTTTAATTTTTTGAGGAAACTAGACACTGTTTTCCAAAGTGGCTGCACCAACTTGCATTCCCACCAAAAGTGTTAAGAGGGCTCCCCTTTCTCCACATCCTCTCCAACATTTGTTGTTGCTTTTGTCCATTCTGACTAGTGTAAGGTGGTATCTCAATGTGGTTTTGATTTGAATTTCTCTGATGGCTAATGATGATGAACATTTTCTGTATCAGGATCAGTTCAAGATCTCACACTGAATTTAATTGCCATATCTCATCAGTCTGTTCCAATTCATGACAGCTCCTCAGTTTTTTCTGTCTTTCATGACCTTGACACTTTTGACAAATACTTGTAAGTTATTTTATAGAATGTTTCTCAATTTGGGTTGTTTGGTGTTTTCTCATAGCTAGGCTGAATTTATATTATTAGGATATTATGGAGGTGAGGTGCTTGTCTCATTGTATTTTGCCAGAAGGCATATGATGGCAAAATATCATGCTTGCGATGCTATGTTTCATTTTTGATTAAAGTGGTGCCTACCAAGAGTCTATGCCATAACTTCTCAATTTTCTCTTTGGAATTACTAAATATATTAGGAGAGATATTTTGGAACACTACAGATATCCTTTTACTGGCTAAACTCTTGATTGCTCATTTTAGCATTTATCAGTATTTATAGTTTGTGATAATTATTCTTTGCTATATTTTTGGATATCTATTTTCCTCATTCCTTCTATATTTACTAACTGGAATTCTTCTGTAGGGAAGGGTTGCTACTTGTCTTCCCTTTATTTGTCTGTTATTTGTGTATATCAGTATGGGCTCATTCCTTAAAAAAATATCTTATTTTGTTGTTTAAGTTGAAACTTTGATCATTGTGGTGAGTTCTTTCAGATGGGTTCTATGCTTCTTTCTTCTTTCCTTTCTTTCATTTTAGAACTTTCTGATTTTCTGGTCCTATAAGATGTTCTAGGACCTAAAATCAACCCATTCCTCATGAGCTCTGACTCCTTTTATTGGAAAGTGGTATTTAGAATCTAAGATCTAGTTGCAAAATCTAATTTAAAAATTTAAAGTGGGCTTTACTCAGATAGAGTTTATGTACAAGATTAGCCCATTTTAGATACGCTGTTCAATGAGTTTTAACAAATATTCATAGTTTTTAGCCATGACTCAAGTGGATATTTAGAACATTTCCATTACTTCCTCCAAACATACTTCTTTCAACTTTAAGACCAACTTCCCTATTCTCCACCAGTCCTTAGACAACTGTTTCTGTCCTTTCTGTTGCTGTAGATTAGTTTGAATTTTCTAGACTTTCATATAAGTAGAATCATACAATATGTATTCTTTTGCATCTAGATTAACTCAGCTCAATGGTTTTAGAATTTATCATATTAGAAGCATGCATCAGTACCTTTATAAAATTCTTGGGTGATATTCTGTTGCAGGAACAGTCTACTGTTTGCTTATTCATATACCTATCAGTGTGCATTGAGATTATTCTTTATTGCAAATAAAGATACTATAAGTATTAGTGTACAGGTCTTATTAGAGATATAATTTTATTTTTCTTGGATTACTTTTAGGGCTGAAATTCCTGGATCATATGAGAGGTATTTGTTTAACTCTTTTAAAGAACTTTAAATATATTTTCCAATATGGTTATGACATTTTATACTCCAACCAAAAATACATGAGATGGGAAAAAAATTTTTGTTTTTATAAAAAATTTAATCACATTTTATTATAAAGGTGAGCTAACCTTTGGCATTTTATAGAAAATAAACAAGTATTAGATAGCTTATTTATTATAATGTCTTATTATTTGCTGTACTATATTCAGAAAATTTAATATAGTACATGAAAAGTGATTAAAGAGAGTTGATTTATATTTGTTGTTGTTGTTGTTTTGTCAGACTCACATGCATATTGAGGCCTTCATATCTTCATTGGAAATTAAGGTGTTATATCCTGAGACCATGGGTAAAAATATGGACAAAGCACAAAAAATAGAATTAACAGTTTGACACCCTGTGGTAGTATCTGATACTGACAAAGAACATCAGATTTTCTACTTTAGGAAACTCTCATCAGTATTTCTGTTTTTTCATTTATAAAAATGAAAATTTACAATTTGTGGGGTATGCTTCTATGGGCTTTGAAAAAAATGCATAGAGCTTCATATTTTGCTTCACAGCATACTTCAAAACTGTTCCATTACTTCCAAATTGCCCCATGTCCTTTATAGTCAACTCCTCCTTCCGCTCCCAGTCCCTAATGATCACTTGTCTGTTTCCACCCCCATAGTTTTGCCTTGTTTATATTTCTTATCCATGAAATTCATTTTCTATCCAGATGAAATGATTTAGATAATCATTGGTAAATGTTTCTTATGCTTTTGTTTCAAAACTTTGAGAAATCATTACTTCTTAATACTCAAATTTCACTGGAATCATTTAAATTTAGAATTCTCTCTAGTTTTCATTTTATGACATCTGACATTTACCATACCACCTGTGGGCACAAGTGCAATTTAAAGTATTTATTGAATTCCATTAAACACACCCATAGAAGCTTAACTCTTCTTATTTGTGAACCAGAATGGGAAATATGTGCTTGTTAGACTACTCAGTCCAAGTACTCTGACTGCTTTCAGAATGGCCCAAGTAGGTTGAACTTTGCTTCCTATGTGAAAATATACAATAACTTAGGGGTCAGTCAAATAAATATGTTGAGTAGTTCTGGATTTAAAAAAAATGTCCCTGAGGCATTTTAAAATCTGTAATTTTGGTGGTAGAGAAGAATAAGGTCTATATGAAATGGAAAATTTCTTTAGTGAGATTAATTTAGATGAATATATCACATGGATACAAAATGGCAGGCAGGACAAGTTGAAAATTGTGAGGAAGACACGTCGAAGATTGCTTATAAAAACAAAATTTAAAAAAATTGTCCAAATGTTAGTTACTAGAATTGAGGCATTCACTATGATCAATCAGTCTGATTATGTATTTTAAATTTAATGTAAAATATAGACTGATTAAATTTAATGTAAAATATAGACTGATTTCATGCTTATCAGTTTGACATAACTAAACTGATTTTTTAATTTAATCTCAGGCTCAGTCCACTGTCCAAATGTGTACAAGATTCTGTTCTAGGTAATAGGACATTAATTGGACATTAATTTGAACTGATAATTTCCTTCTTTGTAATAACAGAAAACAATGCATGTTCAAGAGTCAATTTCTGTTTTTCTTTTTCTCTAAACATGTTAGGGAATCATTAAATATGTATGGGTGTGTGAAATGTTATTTTTTTAAGATTATAAAAAAAGTTATTTGATAGAGCAAGCACAAGTGGGGAGAGGGGCAGAGGAAAGGGGAAAGGGACAGACTCCCTGCTGAGTGGGAAGCCTGAAGTCGGGTTCCTCCTAGGACTCTGAGATCATGACCTGAGTGAAGTAAGATGCTTAACTGACTGAGCCACCCAGGCACCCCTGAGATGTTATTTTGTTAAAATAAAATAGCATAAAATTTTTTTAAAAGATTTTATTTTTTTGACAGAGATCACAAGTAGGCAGAGAGGCAGGCAGAGAGAGAGAGGAAGGGAAGCAGGCTTCCCGCTGAGCAGAAAGCCCGATGCGGGGCTCAATCCCAGGACCCTGAGATCATGACCTGAGCCGAAGGCAGAGGCTTTAACCCACTGAGCCACCCAGGCACCCCAATAGCATAATTTCTCTGGAAAAAAATAAATGGGAGAAAAAAAAAGTTACATTCAGATGCTCAAAGTATTGTCCTTTTGAGATAATTTAAACAAATTTTCTGCACTATGGAACTACAACAGAAGTCAATATTAGTGTATAGATGCGTATTTCCATATTTAGTTTGAAAATTCTGGCATCCTGTGATTCAAAATACCAATTATTAGAAACTTGAGAAAGCAAGTTTTTTTCTTTCTTTTTTTTTTCCTGGAAAGGAAGGCTATTCAAAAATTTCAAGAGAGATATCCAAAGGACAGTCTAGCTTTGAAATATGTATATGTGTGAAATTATAAAATCAATTTGCTGCCCTAGTATTTTATTTATAGTGAAGTGTGAATAAGAGTCAGATTGTTGATTTCTTATTTAACTGATAGAATTACTAATGCAACTGTGCAAAAATTAGCTTCTGAGAGAAAGGGAGGGAAAATAGCTGAGGAACAATTGATTCAGTGATTGGAGTGGTGTTCTACTTTTTTTTTCTCCATCTGTAGCTTCTACTTCTCATAGGCAACACAGTTCTATTGAATCTGTTAAGTGTTGCATGAAAAAGAAGAAATAAGTTGGAGACTTAGCTGGGAATTGTTAAAATATTAATAACAGTCAAAGCATTTCATCTTTTAAAATTTTTCTTCTGTCAAGTTTTGCTTTCCCATCTCCTGGAAAATTGACGTTGAGTATTTAAAATTATATAAACAGTTATTTTCATATCTAAATTTTTTAATCATTTCATTCCATTGCTACATCTTTTCTATTACATTGTTTGTTGATAAATACTTGTATATAGCAATAATTTTTCTTAAATTTCTATTTCCTTGTTTCTTTTGGTTTCTGTATAAATCTAGTGGTGCACGAAACTTAGTTCAAATTCAAATTCCTGACATTCTCCTTGCTGACCTTAGTTTGAAGTGATAATTCCCCTCTATATTTTCTTACAGCAGTATTTATCTATACATTTCAAATGACATCTTTCCTACAATTGATCTGAATGGTTAAGTATTTTGTTCAACTCTTATCATATTCCATGTTGTCTTAATGATGAATCATGTCTATATCTCAGTGATATCTTACACATGCTTTGGCATGTTACGTGCTCTGTATATAGTACCTGGTTTCATTTATCATTTTCTTTCAGAGCATACTTCTCTGTGAGTTTAGTAATGATATACTTAGTTGTTCAACTCATTGGATATTTACTTTGAAAATATTATAGATGTCTACAATTTAAAAAATAACATCCCATTTTTGGTTCTCTAAGCTACATTAGTGAAGAAAAATATTTTGATATTATAATATTTACCTTCCTATTAATTAAATTGGATGAACTAATTACCTGTGTAATTTTCTGTTGGACATTATATTTCCTGTAGCATAAAAAATGGCTACTTCTCCATTTTTTTTCCTTATATAAAGGCAACTTCTAGAAGCTTGGAACAGTAAGAGGAGGGTTATCATTAATAAATTCGTGGGTAAGTTGTTTGTCCAAAAAAGATTATGGATGCAGCGGTATACTGAAAGTATTCTTGGTATTCAGCATAATTAAATTCCCTGTAGAGATTATAAAAGTATCTATAAAATAAAAGGACAATTGAAATAAGGGAATTAAAGATGATATATGATTTTTAGTATATTTTGAATAAAATTCTATAAAGCAAACACAATGGACTTAGAACATAAAAAATAGATTTCTTTTTACTTACATAGGAGAGGAAATTATGACTAAAGCTCATGTCTGATCTTTAAAACAAATGTTTACTGGCAAAACAGATCACATCTGGGGCTGTGTCTGCTAAGACCAAACTTTTAGAATAAAAATTAGGGGATGTGGGGAAGACTATTCAAACTTGTTGGTTTAGTAAAGAAAATAAAGACAATCAGATTTTTTTTGAAGCTACAAATCAAAATACTGATAAGCATTTTTTCCTTCTTTATTTATTTTTTATTTTTGTTAACATATAATGTATTATTTGCCCCAGCGGTACAGGTCTGTGAATCATCAGGCTTACACATTTCACAGCACTCACCATAGCACATGCCCTCCCCAATGTCCATAACCCAGCCGCCCTGTCCCACCCCCCAACCCGCCACTAACTCTCAGTTTGGTTTGTGAGATTAAGAATCTCTTATGGATTGTCTCCCTCCCAGTCCCATCTTGTTTCATTTTTTTTCTTCCCTACCCCCACAACCCCCCACCCTGCCTTTCAAGTTCCTCATATCAGAGAGATCATGTGATAATTGTCTTTCTCTGATTAACTTATTTCGCTCAGTATAATACCCTCTAGTTCCATCCACATCATTGCAAATGGCAAGATTTCATTTCTTTTGATGGCTGCATAGTATTCCATTGTATACATATACCACATCATCTTTATCCATTCATCTGTTGATGGACATCTAGATTCTTTCCATAGTTTAGCTATTGTCCACATTGCTGGTATAAACCCTTCGGATCACAACATTTGTATCTTTAGGGTAAATACGCAGTAGTGTGATTGCTGGGTTGAGGAGTAGCTCTATTTTCAACTTCTTGAGGAGGCTCCATACAGTTTTCCAGAGTGGCTGCACCAGCTTGCATTCTCACCAACAGTGTAGGAGGGTTCCCCTTCCTTCACATCCTTGCCAACATCTATCCTATCCTGACTTGTTAATTTTAGCCATTCTGACTGGTGTGAGGTGGTATCTCATTGTGGTTTTGATTTGTTTTTTCATGTGTCTGTTGGCCATCTGGATGTCTTCTTTGCAGAGATGTCTGTTCATGTCCTCTGCCCATTTCTTGATTGGATTATTTGGTCTTTGGGTGTTGAGTTTGATAAGTTCTTTATAGTTTTTGTATACTAGTCCTTTATCTGATATGTCATTTGTGAATATCTTCTCCCATTCTGTCAGTGGTCTATTGATTTTGTTCACTGTTTCCTTTGCTGTGCAAAAGCTGTTGATCTTGATGAAGTCCCAAGTTCATTTTTGCTGTTGATCTTGATGAAGTCCCAAGTTCATTTTTGCCCTTGCTTCCCTTGCCTTTGGCAACGTTTCTAGGAAGAAGTTGCTGCAGCTGAGGTCGAAGAGGTTGCTGCCTGTGTTCTCCTCAAGGACTTTGATGGGTTCCTGTCTCACATTGAGGTCTTTCATCCATTTTGAGTCCATTTTTCTGTGTGGTTTAAGGAAATGGTCCAGTTTCTTCTGCATTTGGCTATCCAATTTTCCTAATATCATTTGTTGAAGAGACTGCCTTTTTTCCATTGGACATTCTTTCCTGCTTGGTCAAAGATTAGTTGGCCATAGAGTTAAGGGTCTATTTCTGGGTTCTCTATTCTGTTCCATTGATTTATGTGTCTGTTTTTGTGCCAGTACCATACTGTCTTGATGATGACAGCTTTATAATAGAGCTTGAAGTCTGGAGTTGTGATGCCACCAACTTTGGCTTTCTTTTTCAACATTCCTCTGGCTATTCAAGGTCTTTTGGGTTCCATATAAATTTTAGGATTATTTGTCCCATTTCTTTGAAAAAAATTGATGGTATTTTTAAAAAAAGATTTTATTTATTTAATTGACAGACAGAGATCAAAAGTAGGCAGAGAGGAGGCAGAGAGAGGGGAGGGTGGGAAGCAGGCTCCCTGCTGAGCAGAGAGCCCAATGTGGGGCTTGATCCAGGACCCTGAGATCATGACCTGAGCTGAAGGCACAGGCTTTAACCCACTGAGCCACCCAGGTGCCCCATATTGATGGTATTTTGATATGGATTGCATTAAATGTGTAGATTGTTTTAGGTAGCATAGAAATTTTCACAATATTTGTTCTTCCAATCCATGAGCATGGGACATTTTTCCATTTCTTTGTGTCTTCCTTAGTTTCTTTAATGAGTACTTTATAATTTTCTGAGTACAGATTCTTTGCTTCTTTGGTTTGGTTTATTCCTATCTATGGTTTTGGATACAATTACAAATGGGATTTAATCCTTAATTTCTTTCTTCTGTCTTGCTGTTGGTGTATAGAAATGCAACTTATTTCTGTGCATTGATTTATATCCTGACACTTTACTGAATTCCTATATGAGTTCTAGCAGTTTTGGGGTAGAGTTTTGGGTTTTCCACATAAAGTATCATATCATCTGCAAAGAGTGAGAGTTTAGCTTCTTCTTAGCCAATTCGGATGCCTTTTATTTCTTTTGTTGTCTGATTGCTGAGGCTAGGACTTCTAGTATTATGTTGAATAGCAGTGGCAATAGTGGACATCCCTGCCATTTTCCCGACTTGAGAGGAAAAGCTCTCAGTTTTTCCCCATTGAGAATGATATTTGCTGTGGGTTTTTCAGAAATGGCTTTTATGATATTTAGGTATGGACCCTCTATCCCTACACTGTGAAGAAAGGATGCTATACTTTGTCAAATGTTTTTTTAGCATCTACTGAGAGTATCCATATGGTTCTTGTTCTTTCTTTTATTAATGTATTGTATCACATTGGTTGATTTGCAGATGTTGAACCAGCCTTGTAGTCCAGGAATAAATCCTACTTGGTCATGGTGAATAATCCTTTTAATGTACTGTTGGATCCTATTGGCTAGTATTTTGGTGAGGATTTTCGCATCGCATCTGTGTTCATCAAGGATATTGGTCTGTAATTCTCCTTTTTGATGGGGTCTTTGTCTGGTTTTGGGATCAAGGTAATGCTGGCCTCATAAAATGACTTTGGAAGTTTTCCTTCCATTTCTATTTTTTGGAAGTTTCAGGAGAATGGGTATTAATTCTTCTTTAAATGTTTGGTAGAATTCCCCCAGGAAGCCAGTTGGCCCTGGGCTTTTTTTGTTGGGAAATTTTTGATGACTGCTTCAATCTCTTTACTGGTTATAGGTCTGTTAAGGTTTTCTATTTCTTCCTGGTTCAGTTATGGTAGTTTATATGTCTCTAGGAATGCATCCATTGCTTCCACATTGTCAAATTTGCTGGCGTATGGTTGCTCATAATATGTTCTTATAATTGTTTATATTTCTTTGGAATTGGTTGTTATCTTTCCTCTTTCATTCATGATTTTATTAATTTGGGTCATTTATCTTTTCTTTTTGATAAGTTTGGCTAGGGGCTTATCAATCTTATTAATTCTTCTGAAGAACCAGCTCCTAGTTTCATTGATTTGTTCTATTGTTCTTTTGGTTTCTATTTCATTGATTCCTGCTGTGATCTTTATTATTTCTCTTCTCTTGCTGGGTTTAGGTTTTCTTTGCTCTTCTTTCTCCAGCTCCTTTAGGTATAGGGTTAGGTTGTATACTTGAGACCTTTCTTGTTTCTTGAGAAAGACTTGTATTGCTATGTACTTTCCTCTCAGGACTGCCTTTGCTGTGTCCCAAAGATTTTGAACAGCTATGTTTTCATTTTCATTTGTTTCCATGAATTTTTTCAATTCTTCTTTAATTTCCTGGTTGACCCGTTCATTCTTTCATAGGATGCTCTTTAGCCTCCATGTATTTGAGTTCTTTCCAACTTTTCTCTTGTGATTGAGTTCTAGTTTCAGAGCATTGTGGTCTGAAAATATACAGGGAATGACCCCAATATTTTGTTACTGGTTGAGACCTGATTTGTGACCCAGGATGTGACCTATTCTGGAGAATGTTCCATGTGCACTAGAGAAGAATGTGTATTCTGTTGCTTTGGGATGGAATGTTCTAAATATATCTGTGATATCCATCTGGTCTAGTGTGTCATTTAAAGCCTTTATTTCCTCGCTGATCTTTTGCTTGGATGATCTGTCAATTTCAGTGAGGAGGGTGTTAAAGTCCCCTACTATTATTGTATTTTCAATCTGCTTCTTTGATTTTGTTATTAATTGGTTTATATAATTGGCTGCCCCCATGTTAAGGGCATAGATATTTAAAATTGTTAGATCTTCTTGTTGGACAGACCCTCTACATATGATATAATGTCCTTCCTCATCTCTTATAACAGTCTTTGGCTTAAAACCTAGTTTGTTTGATATAAGGATTCCTAACCCAGCTTTCTTTTAATGTCCGTTAGGATGGTAAATTGTTTTCCACCCCCTCACTTTAAATCTGGAGGTGTCTTTGGGTCCAAAATTAGTTTCTTGTGTACAGCATATTGATGTTTTTTTTTTTTTAATCCATTCTGATACCCTGTATCTTTTGATTGGGGCATTTAGCCCATTTATATTCAGGATAACTATTGAAAACTATGAATTTAGTGCCATTGTATTGCCTGTAAGGTGACTGTTACAGTATATTGTCTCTGTTTCTTTTTGGTCTGTTACTTTTAGGCTCTCTCTTTGCTTAGAGGAACCCTTTCAATATTTCCTATAGGGCTTGCTTGGTGTTTGCAAATTCTTTTAGTTTTTGTTTGTCCTGCAAGCTTTTAATCCCACCTATTTTCAGTGACAGCCTAGCTGGATATAGTATTTTTGATTGCATACTTTTCTCATTTTGTTCTCTGAATATATCATGCCAGTCCTTTCTGGCCTGCCATGTCTCTGTGGATAAGTCTGCTGCCATTATAATATTTCTACCATTGTATGTTACAGATCTCTTTTCCTGAGCTGCTTTCAGGATTTTCTCTTTGTCACTAAGAGTTGTAAGTTTTACTGTTTGATGACGATGAGGGGGTGTAGACCTATTTTTATTGATTTTGATGGGGGTTCTGTGTGCCTCCTGGATTTGATGCTTGCTCCCTTGCCATATTAGGGAAATTCCCTACCATAATTTGCTCTAGTATACCTTCTGCCACCCTCTCTCTTTCTTCTTCTTCTGGGATCCCATTATTCTAATATTGTTTTGTCTTATGGTATCACTTATCTCTCGAATTCTCCCTTTGTGGCCCACTAGTTGTTTGTCTCTCTTTTGCTCAGCTTCTTTATTCTCCATTGTTTGATTTTCTGTATCACTAATTCTCTCTTCTGCCTCATTTATCCTAGCAGTAAGAGTCTTTTGGATCTTTTATTTCTCCTGAAAGAGATTTTTTTTCTCCAGAAAGGGATTCTCTGATGTCTTCCATGCTTTTTAAGCCCAGAGAGCACCTTGATAATCATCATTTTGAACTCTAGTTCTGATATATTACTAATGTCCATATTGATTTGGTCCCTAGCCATTGGTACTGCCTCTTGTTCTTTTTTTTTTTTGTGTTAAGTTTTTCCACCTTGTCATTTTACCCATTTTATCCACGAACAGATGAATAATAGAACAAAATACTAAAAGGGTGGCAAAGAATCCAGAAAAATATGTGCTAACCAAATCAGAAGGGACCCAAAACTGGGGGGAGAAGAAAGGTGGAAAAAATTAAAAAATAAAAAAAATTATACATATATATATATATGTATATATACATACATATATGTATGTATATATACATACATACATATTAGAGTGGTGAGTAGAACAGAGCCACCCACTTGATTTTGGGTGTATTGTGGTCTCTTAGAAGAAACTACCTCTGGAAATTTTAAAGAAAGAAAAATATATACATACATAAATAAGGATAAACATGATGAAGGGATAGAATATGACTGTAAAGTTTAAAATTAGTAGATTCTAAACAAGGAATTGTTAAGTAGGTTGGAAAAAAAAAGGAGGAGAGAATGTCATCAGGCTGGACACTAGAACAAAGCCATAAGCTCGATTTAGGGTATATTTTGATCTATTAGAAGAAATTGTATCCCAAAATTTTAAGAAAAAAACCCCTATATGTTTACAAAAAAGGTTAAATATAATGAAGGGATAAAATATGACTATTGCAATGAAATTTTAAAAAGATTTTTTAATAAGTTATTGGTAAGATAAAGTAGTTAAAAACATTAAAAGAAAATGTTAAAAAATAGAATAAGAAAATAAAATTTAAAAAAGTTAACTTTGAAAGACTAAAGGATCATGGGGAAAAAGCCATGAATTTTACGTGTTGCTTTCCCCTAGCTCTGGAGTTCCACAGCTCTCATTGTTTGGCAACTTGGTCTTGGCTGGATGTTCTTGCTGATCTTCTGGGGCAGGGGCCTGTTGCAATGATTCCCAAATATCTTTGCCTGACGCAGTATTGTACCACCCTAGACAGGGGCCAGTCTAAGTAATCCGCTTGGGTTCGCTCTCGGTAGGTTTTGTTCCCTGAGCACTTTCCGTAGAGCTATGGAGGATGGGAATAAAAATGGTGGCCTCCCAGTCTCAGGCCTGGAGGAGCCAAGAGCTCAGGGCCCCACTCTCAGTGCGCCCTCAGAGAAAAGCAGTCAATCCCTCCTGTCTCCGTAGTCTCTGGCCACACTCTGTGCTCACCCACCCTGTGACCAAGCATTTCTATCTCTGCTGCACAGTCCCATTTAGAGTCTCTAAACCCAGGAGATTCCTCCCACACACTCCCGTGCTGCTCCTCCCAGAGGAGTAAGGAGGGTGTCTCTCTAGATCTGCCACTTGTGGGGTCCCTGCTCAAAGAACAGTGGTCTGACTGTGCCCTGGATCACAGATTAAGGTAACCCTGAGCTGAGAGCACTCCCCTTGTCTCCCTCTCTGTATCTGGCTTCCTGGCTCTGATGCCTGGGAGCTCTGCTACACTCAGACACACCTGGTCTTACTGTGACCCTGCAGATCCTGAGACCACACTGTTCCCGTGAGGACTCCACCCATGCTTAGCCTCTGGAGCGACTTTCCTCAGTGGGGCAGACTTCTAAGAGTTCTGATTTTGTGCTCTGCTGCTCCAGAGCTTGCCTGGAGCCAGTCCCTCCCCCGTGGTCTATCTTCCTGTCACTTTGGATTCAGTTCTCTGCACATCCTACCTTCCAGAAAATGATTGCTTTTCTGTTCCTAGAATTGCTGCTCTTCTCTTCTATCTTCTATTGAATTTTTAGGTGTTCAGCATGGTTTGGTAACTATCTAGCTGAACTCCTGGGACCTAATGATATTTCAGTCTCCTACTTCTCTGCCATCTTGCTTCATTGAGCAAAACCAATCAGATATTTAAAAACCTGTACATATTCATACTTTCATGGCATATAAATACTGCATTCCCTCAAATCTCCATGTCAGAAATATTCCTACCTACATATCCTGTGCAGGCTCCTATGACTTTACCTCACCTCCATAGCTACTAACCCTGGTCTTTTGCCTGGAAAACTGATTAAGAGACATTTCAGGATAAAGTAGAAGAATTCTGTGATTTATATAAATAATTGGTAAAACCAATTTGATACTTTCAAAATAGTGATGACATAAGTTTATTTTATAATACAGATAATGAGTTATATTTTGAATATGTAAAATTAGATACTTTTATTGAAGTCCAACTTGCAGTTAGTTGAAAGCGTATACTGAAATTTGATAGAGTTCAAATATGCATGTATTCTACTTTTCTTGATTTATAAATAACATCTTTATTTCAATCTTGATGGAAGTGGAGAAAAAAAACATTTAAACCAAAACAATGGTTTCCCTCTTCCAAATAAATTATAAATCATGCCAATATTCATAGCTAATTTAGTTTCAAGATGGTCTAATTATCAGGCCAAAAGTTGAC
>PISX010023090.1:0-28457 GCA_004024625.1 Mellivora capensis
ATTGTTTCTGTCATAAACGTTATTTTCAGATCTTTGTCAACTGCAAGGATAGTTTATGGTTGATCATTTCACAAAATGGAAGCATAAATCATGGAAAATAGTAGGATAAATTCTAATCAATATTGAGATTTTTAACATGACAAATCTCTTTTTCCTGGAAGTTGATATGTTGTAATAATAGATTTGTTTGTATTTTACTATAAGGAGTTCTTGTTCTATATAGTATGCATGTTATCTGATTCTTATTTAAGTAGTTCTTAAGGACCCATCCAGTTTTGGTGCTGTTAGAAATGGGAGACCTATGAGATAACCTATAGCTGAAGTTATCGAAGATTCTACAGGTAGGAAGCAAATATTAGCTAACTCATTTTACTCCAGCTCTCAAACCTATCACTTTTATAAAAAAAATGCACCTTGAGTAAAAGAAAATAGTTACTATTACATATACACTTTTAAAAATTCACATAACTGGTAAAATTTAATCATGGGAGGATTAGATTTTTATATCTAAACAATCTGACAGATTAAAAAAGCATAAACAGTAACAAACTGAATTGTACTATTTTTACAATTTTAGAAAGAAATTCATTTAGAATATTGTTGATAAATGAGAGACTACTTAACAAAGTAAAACAAAATCTGTGTTCAGCAAAAGTAAAATAGCAACTAGCTTTCTAAAGAACTAATTTAACCTGAAACAAAGACATATGACTTTTGACCCTGGTATTGTATAAAACAACATTTAGGAAAAGATTATAGAATCTTTGAAACAGAATCTTAGACATATTTACTTTAGCACCACGGTCCTGGAATTTCCTCTATAATTTTCTTGACACAAAGCATCCCAATATTATTCTCAACACTTCCAATGGATGGAGCGTTATTACTTCTCAGGTGAACATGAGCCATTGCTAAGTATATGTGTCTTTACAAAAGGCTATCTTATACTGACTTAAAGTAAAATTCCTTATGACTTCCAGCCATTAATCTTTTTTTCTGTGATCTAAGAAAATATATTTATTGTTCTACATAAGATATTTTTAAATAATGATGATAGATTTAATGCAATCAATCCATCTTCTTTTCTCTATTCTGAGCATCTTTCTTTATGCCAGTTCTTTAAAATTTCCAATTAAATTGTTGGCTTCCCTTTCAGAATGTCTGTGGGTATTCCTAACCAGAAAAACATGTTTGAGATGAGAAGCAACATATTTGGCATTTTTGATATCATTTTTAACATAAAAATATGTGGTTAAAAATAACATACCTTGAACTTCAAATTTCTCATGCAATACAATAAAGTTATGTTCATATTCTGTTACTTGGGTTTATTATTTTAGAAAAATGGTGGAGGAAAAAATTTGTTCTTAATATTTATTATTTATGAACATTAAGCAAGAGAGAGTACATAATTTTTAGGTCAGATAAATATCCAGTAGGATACATCCAACTGGACATGGCTGGAAGAATACAAGTATTAACCATCTCTCCACCCTCAAATTCCAGGAAGTGAAAGAAAAATACTAAGGTAAAATCAAATGCATAGCAATGTTCAGAAGGAGAACACAAGGACTGGTAAGATCCTGTATAAGATAGAAAGCTCAAGGAATCTGAAAAATATAATAATAATCTCATATACATAAATGTTAGATATATTAAAAAAAAAAAGAAACAAAAAACTTTTCCTACAGAAGGAACATTTGCTTGAGAGACCAGCCAGTTAATGCATATATTAAGTGACCTCTTTGAATCTTTCTTCATCAGAGTGGCTGACTTCAGTATAAATCCTCAGAATAAAGTTAAGTAATTCCACGATTAGAATGGTGAGTGATGAGCTTTATTTTGGTAGGCCAGTGTAGGTTTTGGGTCAGAGAAATAGGGTAGCATTATCAGAGCTTTACACCATCCTGCTGCCATTAGCTTTACACACATTCTTGCTGAAGGAATCAAGAGCCAAGCTATACATCAATGGTAAACTCAATAATCTCCTTCTACTGCCCAGTTTGTCCACATGGTCCAAAAAAGCTAAGGCTTCTTTAAGCAGAATCTGCATTTCTTGGTTTTGTACAGAGTTCATAACTGGGTTGAAGATGAGCATTCTGACTACCAGATTTGGATGTCTAAAAATATAGAGACAAAAAAAAGACCATAATAGATATATTTAATGTCAAATCATATTTGTGGAAGTTAAAAACATAACTACATAATATTTTTTAAAACTTCCTGATCAAATGAATAGTAAAATGTACTTGATGATTCACTCTGGTAAGCTTTAAGATTGAATGGAGGTTGTATCTTAATACCTTAAAAAGTACAAAGGAACCAAAATAGAAAGAATGAATAGAGTTAGAAAAATGAAGAGCAAACCTATGATATTTAGGATTCATTTCACATGTGTCAGAATGGATAATGGAGATTGGAGCCTTTACAATATGAAGGCTTTACAATATGAAGTGTTCAGATGCCACAACTACCTTTCTAAACTCATCTCCTAACGCTCATCCACTCCAACCACTCTGGCCTTCTTTATATTTCTTGCACTTGTTTACAAAGTTCTCAACTCAAATAAGAATTGGACCTTTGAATATGTCTATTCCCTCTGTCTGAGACACACTTCCATAAAATAAATGCCTGATTCTTCCTTCAGGTCTCTGCTTAAATGTCAGTATATCCATAAGGCTTTCCCTGTTTATACTTTATAAAATTGCCCTTCCAGCCCAATCTGGGGCATTCTGTCTTTCTCTAGCTCTGCTATATTTATCCTACAATGCTGATTAAGTCAAATAAATTATGTACACTTTTATTTTAAGTCTCTTTTGTCAGAATGCAGGAACTTGCTCTGTTTTGCCACCTACTACATCCCTGTAATCAGAGCACTGTCTTGTACATAGTAGGCACTTAAAACACTTGGTGAATGACTGATTGAATGAAAAAATGAATGTCTGGGGGGAGGAGCAAGATGGTGAAGGAGTAGGAGTCCTAATATCATTGGGTCCCAGGAGTTCAGCTAGATAGTTATCAAACCATTTTGAACACTTACACTCTCAACAGGAGATTGAAGAGAAGAAGAGCAGCAATTCTAGAAACAGAAAAGTGACCACTTTCTGGAAGGGAGAATGTGTGGAGAAGTGAATCTGAGGCAACATACAAAAAGATAGAACACAAGGGGAGATGCCAGCTCTTGGCAAGTAGTACAGCAGTGGAGCACAAAATTGGAACATTCAGAAATCTGCTTCACTGAGGATTGTGGCTCCAGAGGTTAAGCGGGGGGGTGGAACCCTCACCAAGACAGTGTGGTCTCAGGACCCATGGGGTCACAAAAAGACTGATGGTGCCTGAATGTGGCAGGCCCCCAGGTATCAGAGCAGGGAAACCAGCTGCAGAGATGGGAGCTGAAGAGGGGGCTCTCAGGTCTGAGTTCCCTTAAATCATGATCTGAGGCACAGTCAGGCTACTGCTCTTTGAGCAGGGACCCCAAAAGTGGCAGATCTGGGGAGAACCCTTCCTTCTTCCTCTGGGAGGAGTGGTGTGGGAGTGCACTGCAGGAATCTGCTGGGTTTGGAGACTCAAAAGGGGGCTGTGTGCCAGAGATAGAAACTATCAGTCACAGGCTGGGTGAACATGGAGTGCAACTGGAGACAGGGAGAAAGGAGCGATTGACTGCTCTTCTCTGAGGACACACTGAAGAGTGGGGCCCCAAGCTCTTGGCTCCTACAGGCGAGAGATTGGGAGGTCACCATCTTCAGTCCTGTCCTCCAAAGCTCTGTGGAAAGTGTTCAGGGAACAAAAAGATCCTGAGAGAAAACCCAAGCAGATTACTTAGCCTGGCCCTGGCAAGGGTGGTGCAGTTCTGCCTCAGGCAAAGACATTTGAGAATCACTGCAAAAGGCCCCTCCCCAAGAAGATCAGCAAGAACATCCAACCAAGACCAAGTTCACTGATCAATGAGAACTGTGGACCTCCAGAGCTAGGGGAATGTAACACCTAGAATTCATGGCTTTTCCCCCATGATTTTTTAGTCTTTCAAAGTTAAAATTTTTTAAATATTATTTTTTCTTATTCTATTTAAAAAAATTTTTCCTCTTTCCTATTTTGAAGTTTTTTAACTATTTTATCTTATCAATACCTTTTTGAAAATCTTTTTAAATTTTCATTGTTATAGTCATATTCTATCATTTCATTGTATTTAGCCTTATTTGTTGTATACATATATGTTTTTCTTTCTTTAAAATTTTGGGATACAGTTTCTTCTAACAGATCAAAATATACCCTAAATCTAGCGCATGGCTTTGTTCGGGTCACCAGCCTGATCACATTCTTTCCTTTTTATTTTTCCTTTTTCTTTTTCCAACCAACTTCTTATCAGTTCTTTTTAAAAATATTTTAAAATTTTTATCTTTACAGTCATATTCTATCCCTTTATTGTGTTCACCCTTATTTTTGTATACATATATGTTTTTCTTTCTTTAAAATTTTGGGAGGCAGTTTTTTCTATCATACCAAAATACACCTAAAATCAAGTGTGTGGCTCTGTTCTATTCACAACTCTAATATATAGAGTTTTTAATATATATATATATATATATATACATATATATATATATATATCACAACCTAAACCAGGGCAGGGGTGGGGGCAGGAGCAGAAAGGAGAAACAAACAAACAAAACCAATTATATTTAGAACATTCCATCCCAGTACAATAGATTACACGTTCTTCTCTAGTGAACATGGAATATTCTCAAGAATAGATGACATCCTGGGTCACAAATCAGGTCTCAACCAGTACCAAAAGATTGGGATCATTCCTTGCATATTTTCAGACCACAATGCTTTGAAACTAAAACTCAGCCAACCACAACAGGAAAGGACTTTATTAGGAAATCATTGATAACTAATTAGAAGCAGGATTTCAGAAATTATTGATATTTGTGTATTAACTTTCCAGATGAAATTAAAAGAACATTAGGTGAAATGGAAGGTAAAATGGATATTAACATATTTTATTCAGGTCATATCTGTTTGCATTTTCAAATTCATTTTGAATTAGAAAATGGAGTGTATATCTGGGTCATTGAGTAATATGTTTACTGTTACTTTCATACATGGACTTCTAGTAGAAATGTTTTATTTTGTGTTAGAAGGAGGAAATATTAGGGGACAAGAAGAACCTTGGTTTTTATTTCATTTATCTTCTGTAATTTCATCTGTGAAACATGAATCAAAATTTTGGGAAAAGTACCTGGTATTTCTGGTCAACAATACTAAAAGCAATATATAAAGAAGACATTTCAACCTCAAATTATTTCTAACTTAATTCTTTCATAATAAAATACTCTCAAACGAAAGGGACTAAACAGTTGTTAAACCATATTCAGTCAAACACGCTATTTATTTTCTTTCTTTATTAAAGCAAATGCATACATCATATTGTAAAGGGTATGAAAGTGCAAAAGCATCTGAAATAAAAATAAAAATGCTTATATCTCACTTCCTCCAGCCACACTTCCCACCTTACAGATAACCACTGACAGACATTAACAATGACAAATTCTATGAACATGCAAGTTGGAATTTTGATAGCAAGAACATAAGTCTACAAGGATATCCTGTCAAATAAATTACTCATGAAGGCACAAAAAGGATTTTGAGAAAGAATATTGTGATTTTCCTATTTCAAGACAGGAAATCAAGACAACTCAATGCAATTCTTATGAGAATATGCATTCTCAGAACACAGGCCTTCTTACTTTTTGCAGTACAGAAATGAAACATAAATGCATTACTTGAGCTACGGCACTCAGTTCACTTGCAAGAATTTTCTGGTTTATACTGTGATGATTCTAAGTAAAACATTGATGACTTTTTAAATATAAAAGTAGCATTCTAACATTTATAGTAATCAGTCTCTATTTATAAAATATAACAGTTGTACCAGGTGGACTCCATGTTCAGCTCATACTAACACTAACAGGTTAAGATAAAAACAGGAAGACAGTTTCTGCACTTAAGCAGCTTATATTTTAGTAGAAGAGAGAGGTAATTTTAAATGACTGATAAATGAAATTAAATGATGTTCAAGATCCAGATGCAATAGGAAACAAAGAAGTGAGGCAGGAACCTTCCCAGCAGGTGTGCAGCATTTGGAGAGGCTTCAGAGAGGAAGTTTCCCATGGAGAGGATTTGAAAGATGAATTTATTTACCAGGTTTGTAAGAGAAGAATACAACAAAGGCAAAGGCACAGGGGTGTGAAATTAGATGGTGCATTTAATAAATTTAAAGCAATTCGTCATTGGTAGAGCATAAAGAAGTGTAAATGGCAGGAGGGGACCCTGGAGAAATTGTCAGGGGCTGAATCATGGATAGACTTGTTATTAGCTAAGTCACTTGGGCTCTAACCTGTAAGACATGCATATGAATGAAAGTTTTAGAACTGGGGGATATTTAGAGCTTGTATTATCCAAATGTATCTAAGACTTCATAAATCATATATTACCACTGAGTGAATGTGATCTGTGAGCAATTTACACAAAATTCCTGAGCATCTATGTTCATCTGTCCTTGCTGGAAAGGTCCTGTGAGCAAAGTTCACAAATGAGTCTGGCTTATGTATTGTCAAATAAGGAAATTCTGGGCTAAAGGGAAGGTCATTAATTTTAGAAACATATCAGGTTTGTTAAATCACATAGAAAATCATTAGCAAAATATGATTTGGCCTGGATTCAATAATAGATTTCACTTGTTTCAATCTTTATGGTAAACTATAGAACTATTAATTCATTGCATATTTTTGTTTTCAATCAATCATTTAAAGGTGTTTATTTATCTACCTTAGAGAGTTTAGTGCTGTTGTGAGATGTCTCAATTAAGAAGGTATTGCTCTTAGTTTAAAAATGCATAAGATTATGTGCTATGGTGAATGCTGTGAAGTGTATAAACCTGGCGATTCACAGACCTGTACCCCTGGGGCTAATAATACATTACATGTTAATTTAAAAATGCATAAGATTGTTGGGGATACAGGACATAAACATTATAAATACTAGATAATGAAAGAGATAAATAAAAGAAGGTATCACAAGGTAAGTGTCAGCTTTATTGCTAACTGAATTTCTTTGTTGCTAAAGAAATAAGCATTATTCACTTGTGACTTAGAAATTCTTGTTTTCGTCAATTCTAAGATTTATCATCAATTTTATCAAATAGATATGGTCTAGATAAATAGAGTAGTTAGTCAATTACCAAAAATATGTCCATAATTACAATATTGGATCTAGGATGCTAGATCACCATAACACACATGAATGGAATGCCACAAGATGATAAGTGGGAGAGTATATGATCCCTAAAAATGGATAAAATTGAATGCCTTAGTTCAAGTAGTAGAAGTCATTGCAAATATGAGATGACATGGGACAAAATGTAAATAGGTAAAGTGGTAATTTGTACATGAGTCAAACCCCTTTCAACAGAGAATTGAAATTGCAATTTAACATTCAGTGAGTTTCCAAGACAGTCCCAGAGCTCTGCTAGCTTTTAAAGAGAGTGAAAATAGAATAATATTTACTTTATATAATTTGAATGTGTGACTATATTGAATGCATTGCCCTAAGGTACCATTTGTTACCAAAGTTCTACCAAAGACCACTAAATTTAAAAATCAATAAATTCAGTACTAAGCTGAAAAACCAGTGAGGCCTAAATTATCAAGACTATTTTGTTAAACTTTAATAAAAGATGAGACATTGAACGTCTTGGTAGTCAATAGTCATCAGAGCAATAATGGGATATTGGCATGCACACTATTTCACACTTAACTGAGTTGATGTAAATGTTTTCTTTTCACTTACCTTATTTTAAATGGTATAGGAATTAAGTTCCAGATTTATTTTTGTTATCCACAGAATTTCTATGAATGGTATTTATAAGCAAAAGAATTTCAAAGATGACAATAGAGATTTTAAGTTAAGACTATCTTGAAACCATTAAATAAAATTTGATAAAAACAAACATTTACGCATATTTGACTGTGCTATCATATAAGCAGTAAAGAAAGAAGCTAAAAGGAAATCAGGTTTGTCAATTGCTGACTAGTTAACATTTTAAAAGCATTCATGAAGATATATATCCAATACCTAGATTAAATAAAACAGAATTGTGCCACATTTAAATAAAAGTGTGTATCAATAAAGTTTTCCCTACAGTTTCTAAAGTATGAAAAATAAATGTGAAAGATGTCATTTCTATAATTGATTACTTAAGATACAGTACACAGAATGGTTAGGAGCATGAGCACTGGAGCCAGATAGCCTGGGTTCAATTTCCAGTCATGGGCCTTATGAACCAAATGACCTTGGGAAATTTACCCAACTTCTTTATACCTCAATGTTCTTATCTCAAAAACAGAGATGATAATAGAAGCTACCTCATAGAATTGTAAAGATTTAAGCCATTAAATGTAAAGCATAGAGTAAATACTCTGCGTATTAACTAAACTACAGAAATTTAAAATCAAAGAGAATGAAAAATAAAAAAGATATCTCTGGTATCTTTTGGAAAAGGAAGCTCAGTTGAATGTTATTAAAATTAGGATTTTAATTAATTAAATTTTAATTAGTTAATGATTAAAATGATTAAAAATCTTTCTTAAAATGATGAAGCAGTATCTTACATGAGTATTTTGATATTATTCATTTCTACCATTAAAAATGAGACATGTGTATGATTTATCTCATTAGAAAGAAAGTTAATGCTTGTGATAACCACAGACTATCTAGTTTTATCATCTTAGATATCTGTAGGGAAATTGATTATAATAACTCCATATTTAGCTATTTTCATAATGTCTGGTTATAACAAAACATGGCTTGAAATGAGAACTAAATGAATTAGAAAATTCAGATTTGCTTTATATTAATGGTTAGAACTATGACAGAAATATACATTGAACTCACCATGTTGGTTCTTCTGTTAATATTAAGTTTCAGTATTTTTCAAATTGGTATACATTACTACTTACAAATATCACATGGGTCCTAATATGTATTTGTCCATGTTGAAATATTAAGCATTGTGTTTTTAATTGAAGTGTAAAAGTGTAAACCTTTTGGAAAATATTATGTATCTATATCTACATGTCTATCTGTCTATGTCTATAAAATATGTCTTTCCTTTTTTTTTTTAGTCTATTTCTTCCAACACCTTATTGTCTAATACATAACTATTTAACTGAGTAGGTAGAGGATCCACCAGCCTTCAGCATTTTCAGAAATTAACAACTCCTCTGTTGAGGGCTGCATAGGAAAAGAAAAAAGAATAACACAGAAGACATTGGGAGATGGAGAAGAGAAATGAGTTGGGATAAAATTGGAGGGGAAGACAAACCATGAGAGACAGTGGACTCTGAGAAACAAACTGAGGGTTTCGGAGGGGAGGGGGTGGGGGATGGAGTAAGCCTGGTGGTGGGTATCATGGAGGACACGTATTGCATGGAGCACTGGGTGTGGTGCATAAACAATGAATTTTGAAACACTGGAAATAAAATAAAATTCAACAAAAATTTAAGAAAAAGAAAAAAAGAAAAAGGAATAAAACTCCCAAAAGGTCATGTGTATACGCAGATGGATTCATTGTAGTACTTTGCTTCTTTTGCTTTGTGTTCTATTGTTATTACTTAACAGCTTTGCTATCTCTTCTCACAAACTATATACCATATCTTTCTGAAAGCTATCTATGATTTAAAAGGACTGAGGTCTCCTTTCTCTTACATTTTACATAGATGCTGAGTGGTTTCTAGCTTAGTAAAATTGTCCCGATTATTTTGTGATTGATGTTTGTATGAGTAATAAAAATAATGGTTGAGAATCTACATTAGAAAGTAGGAAATTTGGTAATATACTTGTGCTTTTGGCTCCAAAATATAAACAGGCCGTTGTACTTCATGAAAACAGCAAATTTTGCACTGCCTCTGTACACATTGGTGAGGATACATTGAGATAGTCCAGATGTGACAGATGCATGAACCACACTGAGCTGATCTTTATCCTGGAGGAAATCCCAGAATATTCTGGCCAGAGAAAGGTTAAAGAAAGCACTTAGACTTACATCATGTACAACTTTAAGTCCGGAAGCAATAATGAATAGCTTGTTGTTTATTTGTATTTGAGATTTTTAAGACAACACCCATTGTGAAATGCCACAGGGCATATGTATCATGAGAAATAAACAAAATGCAAAAAACTAAAAGTCATCTTTAATTAACATATCAATTATGGAAAGCTCAATTGAACAGATGTCCCTTGCTTTGTGCCCAGAAGTTCAATGAACTGGAGTTCTGTCTGGTCAATACGAAAAGAAAAAACTTTAACAGACTAACAGTCTTAAGACTTTTTTTAAGATTTATTTACTTGACAGAGAAAGACAGTGAGAGAGAGAGAAGAGAGCACCAGCAGGGGGAGCAGCAGAGGGAGAGGGAGAAGCAGGGTCTCTACCGACCAGGGGTCAATCCTAGGACCCTGGGATCTTGACTAGAGCTAAAGGCAGACGCTTTGAGCCACCCAGGCGCCCCAGTCTTAGAACTCTTAATAGGAGCACTCTTGTTGATTTTACCCTTTGTGACAATTCATATAGATAGCTATTGCTCTAAAAAAGGATACCTTTAAAGGCCAATATCATATGAAGTTTTATTAATTATATTTGAATTTTATCACTGAATTTTATCACATTTTTATTACATCATTCAATATACATGTGTGGAAGTCACTTAACTAAGTATACCTGGTATGTATAACCAACATGATACCCTTCCTATATTCATATCATCAATCTGTTTTCCACATGAGTAATTTTTATGAAATATAGACTACATACCTTCCTGTATAAAAATCTCAGTGGAATACTAGTGATGGTAGAAGAAGATCTGGCCAAATAAAAATCAAGTCATTCACAAAATATGACACCAGGTAACTTCTCAGACTCCTCTGCTATAAATATCCATCAGAATCTCTCCATTTCAACCCTATGTTTTCCTTAGTAACTTAATAATTCATGTTGTGCTCAAAGTATAGATCATCTCACCACTTCCTAACATTTACATCTGGAAAACTCTGTTGATTCTTCAAAGCTTAGATAAAGTGTTTCATATAGAATCATTACATCTATATTTCATAAAGTGTACCTGCAAAATTAACTGGTCCTATCCCTTGTCTTACTGTTTTTGATAAGAATGCAGTCTAGCCCCACTATGATGCTTAAAGAAGTCATAGTTGATTGGATTAATGATATACAAATCTGTTGGTAGGCTGTTCAATTTACTAAAGCAATCAATGAAACAGGCTCTTTCTTTTTTGCTACAATACCTATTTGTAAGCAACATGATAACAAAATGGCCACTTCTTTTCTCATAATCTGTGTTCTAGTTCTTGAGAAAGGTCAAGAACATTTTGCTAGTGAGATACAGTCTGTTTCTTTAGAAGTGAAGCTATCTGTAGAGAACCCCTCTAAACATTTAATCAGGTGACATGAACACTCCAGCTGCAATAGAATTTGAGAAAATAACTATTTTTAAATTTCAGCATCTAGAGAACACTGAGAACATCAGTATGTAAGTGACTTCATAATCCTTCTTCAACTGTCATAAAACTAACCAATTTTGTTATTAATTATAGATATTAACATAATTTACTTATGTCCAATTCTGCAATTCTGATTTCCTTGAAGGAAGATAGCTTTAGTAATCTTATCCCTCATGCCATGAGTAATTTTTAGACCATATTTGTAGAGCATATAGCTTTAGGAAGAAGATACTTTTGATAGAACCCCAGTCTTTGAAATAAGACACCAGAGGTCTATACACAAGCAGAAATCAACTTGAAAATAGATCAATCATGATTAAATCAAGGTAATCTTCCAGTAATCTTCCTACTAACTAGGAAAAAAAAATTCCCTCTGAAGAAAATAACATCACTCATAGGCTTTATATTTTTGTCAAACTTTTTCAAAGAGAGATTTTATCATAATTCATTCCTACCAACAATGTATGAGAGTTCCAATAGTTTTACATCCTAGCCAACCCTTAGTACTATCAATATTTTAAAAAATTTATTACATATGTAATGATATTTCATTATAGTCTTATTATTTATTATATTGAAGACTAATTACATTGAGCATTTACTCATGTGTTTTTTGACTATTTTTATGTCATGTTTTGTGAAGTGCATGTTCAAAATTTGACCATGTTTTAATTAGTTTGTCTTCTTTTTTTCCTTTGTAAGAGGTATTTTTATACTCCCTATCATTTATTGCATATATATCTTTCAAAGAAGCTCTCCTAGTATCGGTTTTACTATTTTATTTTATTAATCATAACTTTTTATAATATTTTTATTAAGATATAATGTGCATACCATAAAATCTACACTTTAAAGTGTAGACTTTTGTGTTTTTCTTCCTATAGTCATAGAGCTGTATAAGCACCAACATTATCTAATTTGAGAAGAACAGAAATTTTTAATTTTCTAGTTCAATTTATTACTTTGTTTTCTTTATATGACTCATGTTTTCTGTCTCTTGTGTGATAAATCTGTTTATTCCAAGTTGCAAAGGTTTTCTTCCATGTTTTCTTCTGAAATTTGTACTTTTGACATTTTTTAGGTAGTCCATGAGGCACACATTTGTTTTTTCGTATGTATATCTAATATTTGCAGGCTATTCTTTCTTTGTTAAAATATCTTTCTTCATTAAAATATCTTGTCAACCTTATTGACCATCTATACATGGGTCTTTTCTTTTTCAAAATTTTATTTAAATTTTAGTTAGTTAACATACAGTGCAATATTTGTTTCAGGGGTAGAATTCATCCTGAATTCAGGGTTCATCACTTATTCAGTGGTCCATCACTTATATATACCACAACCAGTGTTTGTCAAAACAAGTCCCTCCTTAATATCCATTATCCATCTAGCCATCTCCTACCCAACTCCCTCCATCAACCCTCAGTTTGTTCTCTATCATTAATAATCTCTTACTGTTTTTTCCCTCTCTCTTTGCAAGTATCTACTCCTATTTGTATGTTCTGTTCCATTGGTTTGTTATACCAGTATCATTTGGTCAGTGTAGCTCCATAGTATATCTTGATATCTGGTTCATCTGTTTCTAAATTGTGCACATTTATTTTAAATATTTTCATGTATTTCTAAATTGTTTTGGCTATTCTGTATACTTTACATTTACATATAAATTTTATAATCAATTTTTTCAATTTCTAGAGAAAAACATTCTGGAATTTGTATTATAATTGTATCTAACTATATATAGATCAAATAGGGAATGATTGTCATGTTAACAATTTTGAGTCTTTCAATTCATGAACATGGTATACTTCTACATTTACTTGTATTCTTTGGTTTTTCTCAACAACTATTTTTAGTTTTCAGTGAACCTAAATATTTCAGGTTTCAATGGTATTTTATTTGATGCATTTCCTCCACTTTTTTGAGGTATAATCGACAAAACTATAAATGTTTAAAGTTTGCAAAATGATGACTTCATATACATGTATATTGTGGAATCATTGCTACAATCAAGTTAGTTAATATAATTAACACATCCATCACCTTACATAGTTTCTTTTTCTTTTTTTGAGAACAGATACCAAAAATTTAAGTAAAAAATGTATAGCAAAACTTTATATATACCTATATATAATATTGCATTAAATCATATCGTATTATATTATATATGTGTGTGAATGTGGGTATTGTTTTAATCCTATTGAGAATGGTGCCAATTTTGCTAAAAGCAGGCAATAGACCTCATAAGGGAGATAGAGCAATAACACACATTAACCAAATTGCAATTACAGTCACTCTGGAAGTCAATCTGCTAGGTTCAGTCTGAAAGCTGCCATACACCTTTTGTGGGCTTTTATTCCAGTGTCAGTTAAGTTTTCAAGGACTTTGGAGTGCTTTCGGATCTGTCCCCAATATGTGACACCCATGGCCACCTGGGAGGTTGTCTATCTGCTGGCTCAGTTCTCAAAGTCTTTTTTTAATGCTGATTAGGAATAGTTCTACACATGCACAGCTCAGGTGTGAGCTCAGGATTTTTTTTTTTAACAAATTTATAGACTGACTTTCATGAACTCCTTCATCTCATTATTCTCAGTGGTACTTTCCAGTTCCCTGTGGTTGCCCCTTTCCACTTCTCTGGCCAGAAGGTTGGGGAATTAGTTATTCCATTCTGCCTTGTACTTCTGAGACTGTACTCACCTATAGGGTCAACCAACATGAAAAACCAAGGGGAAAATAAATCATAAACTCACTGTCAGTTTGGTGTTACTTTGAATTCTTGTTTTCTTCTCCAATATGCCTGCCACTATTTACATTTGAAAATGCTCAATAGCCTCCCTATGCACTCTGTCCAGGTTCTATAACTTCATTCAGTGAGAAAGATATGGATGAATGTGTTTAGTCCATCTCACCTGGTACTAGGTCGAACAGTATTATTCTTAACAATGAAAAACTCAGAAAAAACAAAATGTCCATAAAGGACAAAATCAATTGTATATGTTTGTAACATAGAATAATAGCATGTTTATACCAACTACTGTCATTCATCAATGAAAAAGAATCAAAAACTGCTGCATACAATAGCATTGATAAATGTCATAAACGTAATATCAGGAGAGGAAGCCTATGATAAAATATTGCATACTATATAATTCTATTCAAGAGAAGGTGAAACTAACTTATGAGAAAGTTAGACTAACTCTTACCTTTGGGGAGAAATCAATGATATGGAATGAAAATGAAGAAGGCTTTTGGGGTGCTGGCAATGTTCTGTATCATGAACTTCATGAACCTTGTAGGGGTTACATGGTTATTGTCATGTACACTTAAGAACTGTACACTTTTACTATATGCATATTATACCTCATTATAAAAATCTGCAAGGAAATGAAAATAATAAAGTGAAGAAAACAGTGGTCATATCACATTACATTTTAATTTTGGGGGGCACAAACTTTCGGAGTGACTATAATTGCTACTTGGTTAATGTATGTTATTGCTCGATCTCCCTCATGAGGTCAACTTAGCAAATACTCTTCTCTACCAACCCATCTCTTAAACCCTTTCTCTCTTTCTCTATTTAACTATATTCCTACCTTTCATATACATATACTCAGTGTCATTATGCAATTTAATCATGAATCATGTGAGTTTAAATACAAATCTAAAATAAAACTAAATATTTATCACAAATTTGAAACAAAACCTGAATAAATGAATGACTTCAAATTTTTGTTAAGCTTCCTGAATATGAAGAACATTAATCTTCCAAGGTGAAGAAAAAACCCATAGTAATAAGGAATTCTATTCTTAAGTTGTAAATCATAATTTTAATTTTCCTTAGAATTAAAGCCTTCGGTCCTGAAAATAAATGCATGGCCATTAGAAGATCATCATATTTCAAAAATGATAAGCACTCAATTAAGTCAGTGCAGTTAACAATAGAATATGTCATATATTCGGTTGTTGAATAGATCATATGGTGACTCTAATTTCCTACTGCATAGAGTTAAAACAATCATGGTAGAGATTTTTGGGTCTTTAGCTCCCTGGAGTTGTCAACACGTGTTAAGTAGTAACACGTGTTAAGTAGTACAACTTCAGTGAACTTCTCTGTCATTTGGTTAACTGATTGAATCATTGGTACATGATTAACTTAAGGGTGCAATAGGAATAGCCTAACATTAATTATATATCAAATAGCAGGCATAAATTGAACAATTTGTATTCACTATCTGTACTTTATATATTTCATGAGCAATAAAATATTGCACCTTATACACAGGGTAAATGGCAACAAGGAAGGTTTCATCATAGCTGCAATAGGGACTCTCTTAATTCAAAAATAAAACTCCTATTAAAATAATAGAGAAACTCAAATGATCTTTGTTATTTTAAAATTATTTATGCAGAAAAAAATAGTTGTTCAAATAAGTTTTTAGAAAACTTGGAAACCATTTTTGAAAGAAGAAATAATTGCCAAGCTCTAGAAATTTCCTTTATATTAGTTTTTCCTTCTGGAAGAATATGATTACAAACAGAAGGATTTCTCACAGTGATTATGCATGAAAGTAAGCACATTAAATCAAGAGTAATTTTAAAAGACCATAACATTTGTTCTAATTAGAAGCAGAGCAATTTTCATATTGCAACATAACATTTGTTTTTTGCTTCTTAAACTTTATTTTCAAAATTGATTTGGTAGAAATATAAAATAAGGTAGTCACATTAGATCTTTTAAAATTCCTGTGTTTTTTTATATTACAGAACATTTAGTTTAAACTAAAATTTAAAATCATGTATCAGATAGTACAGATGATCCACAGCAATCATAATATTTAGACCAGAAACATAATAGAATAAACTGACAATTTCAAATATTAATTAAAGTAAATGTTAGCCTATTGAGTCTTTTTAGGAGGTATCTAAAGGGAAAGATTGGGTTTTATTCATTTAATTAAAAATACTTTCCAAAATATCTTAATATAATTATTCCCTCCATCCATTCTCTTTTATTGTACATTAATCCATTATGCAAATAAATAAAATAAAATCACTCCCTAAAATTCCCTGGTAACAATATTGGTCATTTTAATGTATTGCTCTAGTCTCATTTGAACCATGCATAAAATGATATGCTAGTAAACAAAAGCATACCATGCAAAATTATATCATTCTGATTATATTAAGGGTAAAATGATTTTTTTTGGTAGATTTTACTTATTTATTTGAGAGAGAGAGAGAAGGAGAAAGAAAGCACGAATGGGGGTAGAAGCAGAGGGAGAAGCAGACTTCCCACTGAGCTGGGAGCCCAATGTGTGATTCTAACCAAGGACCCTGAATCATGACCTGAGCCAAAGGCAGACACTTAACCAACTGAGCCACCCAGGAAGCTTAAGGATAAAACGATTTATATCAGGTGGTTGGCACTAGGTGATAATGATTACTATGAACTCAGTTTATTTTCTTTTCCTGTTAAAAAATATATCTTAAAAGCTTTTGTTATAAAAATTCATGCAAAACTACAAAACAAAATAAATCAAGACTGACTAAGAAAATTGGGACAGAGGGAAAATGAGGATAGAAAAAGGAGATGATGTCAGAAGTAAGATGAGTACACTGAAAGCATACCAAATGTTCCTGTACATCTGCTAGAGATGGGACACAAATTTAGCCCAAAGCTTTCTAGTAGTCAACACAAAGAAGGATCAATGATTCATTTAATGGGTCACAGTATCCTTGAAATGAAAACAAGGTACTCATTCAGGAAAAGACCTATTACTGGCACTATAACAACAACAAAAAAACCCCACATGTCTTAATAAAAAGAATATTGGAAATTACATCCATACCTACATTTTTACAGTAGAGTACACTCAGATGAGCTCTGACATTTTTAGTAAAAACATATTTAAATTAAGCTGTGCTATGACACAGGACACAATTCAGAAAAGCCAAAGCAATCTAATTTGGATGGACACAATTATCAGATGATATGGCTTAACCCTGCAATCCACTGCAGACTACCTAAAGCAGGAGGCTTCATATTTTCACTTATCCTAGGAGCTGTCCTATGCACACACATGAGTGCTCACATATACAAATAGAAACACAGATATAAGGAGATCCAACACCATTTTCAACAGGAAAAATTTAATAATATAGTATTTTTTCTCCATTTTTATACACTGAGGCTTATATGTAGAAAAGCTTGAAATTGGTTTGTTTCTAACAGATAATTTAAAAAATTCCAGATCTGAGCAAGGGCTGGCTGAAACACTGTTTAGGAAATTCTGAATCACTAATTCTCAAATGAGTGAGAATTAGTGACAATTACTTCCATGTTATTCTTCCTAACAGATTTTTAAATTTTGTTTTTTATTTTATTTTATTTTATTTTTTGTCTAGTATAAAACCAGTTATTTTAAGAGTTAGTAGAACACTCATCAGGATACTAGCCAATACTATCCAACAGTACATTAAAAGGATTATTCACCATGACCAAGTGGGATATTTTCCTGGGCTACAAAGGTGGTTCAACATCTGCAAATTGATCAGTGTGATACACCACATTAATAAAAGACAAGAACCATATGATACTCTCAATAGATGCAGAAAAAGCACTTGACAAAGTATAGCATCCTTTCTTGATTCTCTTCACAATGCAGGGATAGAGGGAACATATCATATCATAAATGCCATCCATGAAAAGCCCACAGGAAATATCATTCTCAATGGAGAAAAACTGAGGGCTTTTCCCCTAAGGTCAGGAACATAACAGGGATGGCCACTCTCACCACTGTTATTCAACACAGTACTAGAAATCCCAGCCTCAGCAATCAGTCAACAAAAAGAAATTAAAGGCATCTGAATCAGCAAAGAAGAAGTCAAACTCTCACTTTTCACAATGACATGATACTCTATGTAGAAAACCGAGAAGACTCAACCCTAAAATTGCTAGAACTCATACAGGAATTCAGCAAAGTGGCAGGATATAATCAATGCACAGGAGTCAGTTGCATTTCTATACACTAACAATGAGACAGAATAAAGAGAAATTTAAAAATCTATCCCATTTACAATTGCACCAAAACCCATAAGATACCTACGAATAAACATAACCAAAGAGGTAAAGGCTCTGTACTCAGACAACTGTAGAACACCTATGAAATAAATTGAGGAAGACATGAGGAAATGGAAAAACATTCTATGTTCATGGATTGTAAGATCAAATATTTTTAAAATGTCTATGCTACCCAAACCAATCTACATATTCAATGCAATCCCTATCAAAATACCATCAACATTTTTCACAGAGCTGGAACAAATAATTCTAAAATTGGTATGGAACCAGAAAAGATCACAAAAACCCAGAGGAATATTGAAAAAAAAATAAAAGAAGCTGGGAGCATCACAATTCTGGACATCAAGCTATACTACAAAGCTATAATCATCAAGACTGTATGGTAATGTCAAAAAAACAGACACATAGGTCAGTGGACTAGAAGAGAGAACCCAGAAATGGACTATGACCCAGGAATTGCACTACTAGGTATTCACCCAAATGATACAAATATAGTGACCCAAAGGGGTACATGCACCCCAATGTCTATAGCAGCAATGTTCACAATATCAAAACTATGGTAAGAGTCCAGATGTCCTTCAACAGATGAGTGGATAAAGAAGATGTGGTATAGGGACACCTGGGTGGCTCAGTTGGTTAAGCGGCTGCCTTTGGCTCAGGTCATGATCCCAGCGTCCTGGGATCGAGTCCCACATCGGGCTCCTTGCTCAGCAGGGAGCCTGCTTCTCCCTCTGCCTCTGCCTGTCACTCTGTCTGCCTGTGCTCACTCTCTGGCTCTCTCTCTCTCTCTGACAAATAAATAAATAAATAAATAAATAAATAAATAAATAAATAAATATTTAAAAAAAAAAAGAAGATGTGGTGTATATATATACAATGGAATATTATTCAGCCAACAAAAGAAATGAAATCTTACCATTTGAATTAGAGGGCATTATACTGAGTGAAGTAAGTCTATCAGAGAAAGACAATTATATTATTTCACTCATGCATGGAAGTGAAGAAACAAGACAGGATCACAGGGGAAGGGAAGGAAGAATAAAATCAAATGAAATCGGAGAGGGAGACAAACTATAAGAGCATCTTAGCTATAGGAAACAAACCTAAGATTGCTGGAAGAGGGAAATGGGTGGGTGGAAACATGAGGAAATTGGGTGATGGACATTAAGGAGGGCACTTGATGTAGTGAGCACTGGATGTTATATGCAACTGATGAATCATTAAACTCTACCTCTGAAACTAATAATACACTATATGTTAATTAATATTTACATTTTTAAAAAGTGAAAAGGGGGCACCTGGGTGACTCCATTCATTGTGTCTGCCTTCAGCTCAGGTCAGAATCCCAGGGTCCTGGCATCCAGCCCCACCTTGCATCGGGCTCCCTGCTCATCAGGGAGTCTAATTTTCCCTCTCCCTCTGCTCCTCTCCTGCTCCCCCCATGCTCGTGTTCTCTTTCTCTCTCTCTCAAAAATAATAAAATTAAATAAATTAAATAAAATAATTTTTAAAACTTTTTAAAAAAGAGAAGAACTAAAATAGGGTTGTTTTTGAAAAATAATAATGTTGATGAGGTATGCATACATTTACAGGGTACCCTGGACTACTTTAAGAGTCAAAGTCATGCAGCTTTTATTGCAGGACCAAATAACAAAGTTTAAAAAATATGTTTTCAGATTGATGCCAGGTAAATGTTTTCAAGTCTGAAGGGAGTTTGAGTTCAATCATTATAAAACTTTTAAAAATATAGGTGTCATATACATTCAAGTATCCTGAATTAGAATTTGCCAAGAGTAAGGAAAGAGCAACTCAAATATAACTGTTTAAAGTGTTCCACAAGTGGGACGTTTGGGTGGCTCAGTTGGTTAAGCGGCTGCCTTCAGCTCAGGTCATGATCCCAGCATCCTGGGATCGAGTCCCACATTGGGCTCCTTGATCAGCGGAGAGCCTGCTTCTCCCTCTCTCTCTCTGCCTGCCATTCTGCCTACCTGTGCTCACTCTCTCTCTCTCTCTGACAAATAAATAAATAAAAACTTTTAAAATGTTCCACAAGTGATGGTTTATGTAATCTACGTTAAATCCCATATATTTGTTTTAAATGCATTAAATAGGGAAAATATTATAAAAATGAAAATAATTTCTTTTTTTACTTTTAAAATTCAACCCATTCAGATTGGTCACCGAGTCAAATGTCAAAAAGAACCTAAAACAGATATGTGTACCACATCTATTGTAGGGTGAAGAAACACCTACAAGCCTCCTCCATTTTGCTATCATGTTACTTTTTTGTCTTTGAAATTCAACCACCCAGATAAGTGAAGAATGCCAGGAGCACAGATTTGGGACTCCATGTGTCCCTGTGGCCATCGATGTTGTTTTCACCACTGCTGTTCTCCTGATTGCAGTTGTGTACCACTAAGCAAAACATTGCACACTCAATACAAAATTTCAGCCAAGGAAAAATGATAGACACTTGAATAAGCATTATAAATTGAATTTTCTAGACAGTATTTATTCTCTTTTTGGTGCAACACATATTCATTTTTACAGAGAATTTCAGAAAGTAACATAGTCACTGATAGATGAACCAAGGAATAAAGAAGCCCCAAATAAAAAGGAACTTCTTAATTTTTTTCTTCTGCCTTCTCAATTACCACACCTCCTAAATTTCTAGAGTAAAATATTGGATTTTTATTATTTATTTCTTTTTAAAGATTTTATTTATTTATGACAGAGAGAGAAAGTGAGAGAGGGAACACAAGCACAGGGAGCTGGAGAGGGAGAAGCTAGCTACCTACTGAGTAGGGAACCCCGAGGTGGGGCTCGATCCCAGGATGCTGGGATCATGACCCCAGCCAAAGGCAGACGCTTAATGACTGAGCCACCCAGACACCCCTGGATTTTTATTTTTAAAAATTAAATCTAATTGTTCTGCTTTATTACAAACCTGATTTATATCAAGAATAACAGAAGAATGGCTTTTAACCAGCCACAAAGTATCTCTGACTATATTTTTCATTTAAAAAATATCTAGTTTTATTCTTAATATGTTTTACCAACTGTGAACTGTATGTTACACACTGAGGAAAAAACACTTTATTAGTTTGGTCTAATATTGGACTTGACTCACAATGCTTTAAATGAGAGACCACTAGAGACTCTTCACTGTAGGAAACAAACCAAGGGTTTGTGTAAAGGAGGTGGATGGGGAGATGGGGTAATTGGGTGATGTGCATTAAGAGGGAGGGGCATGTGATCCGATGAGCACTGGATGTTATAGCAACTGATAAATTATTGAATACTACATCTGAAACTAATAATGTACTATTCTATGTTGGCTAATTGAATTTAAATATAATAAATGTTTCAATAAGGGAAAAAGGTAAACAAATGTTTTCTTTATTCTCTCTGCTCCTTTTGCTCCCCTTTCAACTTTTTTGAGTCAAGTCTAGTTTAAAGTAGTGTCTCTCTAGTCCTTCTGTATTTACAATGTTTTTTGTACATTCTTTTGACAATTACTCATATGCCTTCCCCAGACTTCCATTGTTCTGTATGAGCCTCATTTATTTATCAAGTCAGGGCCACTAAGTATCTTCCTTGAAGTCTAGCCTTTCTACAAAGAATAAAGAGAAAAGGAGTCTCTATTTCATGCCCTCAGCAAAATCTTAGCATAAAAATGTATAAAAGGTAGAATAGTTAATTGTCTTAAGCAAAGGTATTTCTGTGGTGGGAACCATACAGGTGCAAGGGAGATCATTTGATGTTTCAGGTATTAGGGACTGATAAACAGTCTTGAACCATTCACTGGGAAAAAAAATACAGCCAGACACTTGTTAAAAAAAATGTACTGTAGTCATGTCCCTGAGATGGAAAACCATAAAAAGTGGTACAGCCTAAATATGGAAATAAAATTAACCAGGGAAAATATTTTGTTTCATGTTTTTCAGTAGAAGTATATGCAGAACTTCTGCTTCTGGGTAAAGTGGAGTACTTTGTGGTAGACTGCCATTCCTGTTAAACACAATTAGAAAAGTTGGGAAAAACTTTTTTTTTTAAGCTTTCAGTTATCTTATAATCCTATGAAGATGTAAAGATCTGATAATCACAGTCTGTTGTGTTTACAATGACAAAATTAAAGACTTAATGGGCCTCAAACACATGGTAAATTATCATCTGTATCCCCAAAACTGTGCAAGGCAGGAACCCAAAATGCTTAGCCAAAAACCATTGAAAAAAAGCTGAATTTTCAACAGTATTTCCTGGAGAGGTAAAAATAGATTTCAGAACTTTTAGGGGAAGGGCCCACATGATGTTTTCAAATTCCATGAAAAACCCTGGTGAGTGACAGGAATGAACTAATAGACTATTACCAAAGTTGTGATGCAGCCTTAATACCCTGCTTGTTTTAAGTGTTGAGCTCCCCATTCCATGTGCCTACTGAAGAAACAAAGAAGTCAATTACTAGGAGGATGTCATGTGAAGTCTCCTGAATTTTTGTGCAAAATATCCTAATGAGATTGAGAATTTCTGGGCATGGCATCAAGTATGACAATGTCAGAGAGAACCAAGGTCATCTATCTAGATGATCTGGATGCATGGATAATTCAGATGTTACAGTAGATAAGGACTTTAACATAATTTTGACAGTTTTGTTCTGTTTTGTAGAGTCTTTAGGGCTTTCTACATTTATAATCCCAAAAGTATTTTACTTCTTTCTTTCCAATTTGGGTGCTTTATTTTTTCTTGCCTAATTGTTCTGTCTAGGATTTCCAGTACTGTGCTGAATAGAAGTGGTGTGGTGGTCAACCTTGCCTTGGTCCTGATGCTAGAGGAAAACTGCTGGTTTGTTAACACTGAGTATATTAGCTGTGGGCTTGTTAAGTTTGGTCTTTACTTTGTTGAGGTACCTTCTTATCATACCCAGTTTGATGACAGTTTTTACCATGAAAGGGTATTTATTTTGTCAAATGTTTTTTATGCATATATTGATATGATCATGTGACTTTTATCTCTGTCATTCTATAAATGTGGAGTACCCCATTAATTGATATGTTTATGTTGAACCATCCTTGTTCAGGGGTAAATCCCATTTGCTCATGATGTGTGATCCTTTTAATGTGCTATTGAATTGTTTTGCTACTATTTTGTTGAATATTTGTGATTCTATATTCTCCAAAGATATTGGGCCATGGTTTTCTTATCTTGTAGGATCTTTGTCTGGCTTTAAAGTTGCAGGAAAAAGGAATACCTGGGTGGCTCAGTCAGATAAATATCAGATTCTTGATTTCTACTCAGTTCATGATCTTGGAGTCTTGAGATAGATCCCCATGTTGAACTTTGTGCTCAGCATGGAGTCTGCTTAAGCTTCTCTCCCTCTAGAAGAGAAGTGGGTTGAGGGAAATTGGAGGGGGAGATGAACCATGAGAGACTACAGACTCTGAGAAACAAAGTGAGGGTTTTGGAGGGGAGGAGAGTGGGAGGTTGGGAGGGCCTGGTTGTGGTTATTAAGGAGGGCATATATTGCATGGTGTACTGGGTGTGGTGCATAAAAAATGAATCTTGGAACACTGAAAAAATAAAACAAGATATTCTCCTTCTCCCGCTGTCCCTCCTCCCATTTGTTCTCTCCCTCACTCTCTCAAAATAAATAAATAAATAAATTAATTAATTAATTAATATAAAGTTGCAGGGCACAAAATCAACATCAGCTGTATTTCCATATGCTAAAAATGAGCCATCCAAAAAGGAAATTAAGACAATAATCTTGTTTACAATAGCATCAGACCAAGGAGATAAAAAAAACTTGTATACTGAAAACTATAAAAGAAATTAGTAATAAATGGAAAGAACTGGTATTCATGACCTAGAAGAATTAATATTTTTAAAATATCCATACTACTTAAAGTGTTCGACAGATTCAGTGAGATCCATATAAAAACCCCAATGGTATTTTTTAGAGAAATAGAAAAGACAATCTTAAAATTCCTATGTAACCACAAAGACCTCAAATAGCCAAACCAATCTTGAGAGAAAAAAGCAAAGGTGGAGTTATCATACTTCTTGATTTCAAATTACAATTGAAAGCAATTAAAACAGTATCTCAGTCATATAAAAACAGACAAATAAGCCAATGGAACAGAATAAAGAGCCCCTGAATAAACCACACATGTGTCATCAACTGGTTTTCAATAAGAATGCCAAGAATGTACAATGGGAAAAAGATCATCTCTTCAACAAATGGTTTTGGGAAAACTGGATATACACATGCAATGGGATGAAATTGGATACTTATCTGACATCATATATAAAAATCAACTCAAAATGAATTAAAGAGTTAAAAGTTAAGGATTGAAAGTATAAAACTCATAGAAGAAAATATAGGAGAATATCTTCATGACATTAGTCCGTGTAATGATATCTTGAAAATGACACCCAAAGCACAAGCAAAAATGCCCAAAAATAGAGAAGTGGGACCACCTCACACTAAAAAATTTCTGCATAGCAAAAAACAAAACAAAAGAAAAACAATCAACAAAATGAGCAGGTGACCTATGAAATGGAAGGAAGTATTGACAAACCATATATCTGATAGTGGTTAATATCCAAAATATAGTAGGAGCTCCTTCAATTCAATAGCAAAAATACAAATAAGCTGATTTAAAAATGGGCAAACAATTTGAATAGACATTTCTCCAAAGAAGACATACAAATGGCCAACACATGTATGAAAAGATCTCAACATCACTAATCATCAGGGAAATGAAAATCAATTCTATAATAATATATCACCTCATACTTGTTATGATGGCTATTATTAAAAAATAAAAGACAACTGTTGGTAAGAATATGGAGAAATTGGCACCCTTGTATACTGTTGATGGGAATCTAAAATGGTGCAGCAACTATGGAAATAGTATGGAGGTTCTTCAAAAATTAAAATAGAATTACCATATGACCCATCAATGACACTAATAGATATATATTCAAAAGAATTGAAATCAAGATCTCAAAGTGATATATTCAGTCCCATGCTCATTGACACATTATTCACAATAGTCAGATATGGATACAACCTAAATGCCCATCATGATTTAGATAGAGAAATATGGTATATGCATACAATGGAATATTATTTCACCTTAAGATAAAAGGAAATTCTGCCACATGTAACAACATAGATAAATGTAGGATATGTGAAATGAAATAAGCCAGTCATAGAAGGACAAATGCTGCATGATTCCAATTATATGAGGTGTCTCAACAATAGAACTCATAGAAACAGAGAGTAGAATGGTGGTTTGCAGGGGCTGGGAGCAGAGGGAAATGAGAAATAAGGAGTTCAATAGGTATCAAGTTTCAGTTACACAAGATGAGTAAGCTCTAGAGATCAAGTATACAACATTGTGTCTATAGTAAACATTATGTAGGCACTTAAAAATTTGTTAAGAGGGTAGATATCATGTTAAGTGTTCTTACCACAGTAAAAATAAATAACTGATATGTTCAAGATAAAGTGGGAAAAGTGGGCAAAAAGGATGAAAAAATGTAGATATCATCTGATAATTGGAACCTATACATTTTTTTTCAATTTATTAAAACTAAAAAAAATACAGTTTACCCATTTCTCACACCATACTCCCCATCTCTGGCAGCCAATAATCTGTTTTCTGTTTCTATGAGCTTTTTTAAAAATTTATTATTATTACTTTTTAGATTCCACATATGAAAGAGATCATACAATATTTGTCTTTCTCTGACTGACCTATTTCACTTAGCATAATGTCCTCAAGGTCCATCTATTTTGTCACAAATGACAAGATATCATTCTTCTCTTAAGAGCTAAATACTATTCTGCTGTGTATATATACCACAATTTCTTTACCCATTCATCCATCAAGGAGCACTAAAGTTGCTTCCATATCTTGGCTATTGTAAATAATGCTGCTGTGAACAAATGGGTGTGCATATATGTTTTTGAGTTAGTGTTTTTTATTTCCTTTGGATAAATACCCAGATTTGGAAATTAGGAACTCAACAGCTAGATTTAACAGCAAATTAGATTAGAAGATAGGATTAGTAAACTGTCAGGAAGAATAATGGAAAGTATGCAAATACACTGAAGCAGAGAGAAAAGGAAACAGAAATGTAGAAAATGTAGAGGAGAAAAGAAAATGCACAAATTTTTTTACACATATTTAAATGGAGTCTGAGATGGAAAGGGAAAAGATTGGACCAGGATCTTTATTTGAAAAAATTTCTGGTTGTGAATTTTCCAAAACTAATGAAAGATATATACCAGAAGGTTCAAAAAGCTCTAAAACCTACACATAATAACTAGAAAAAACCAAAAGTTGGCACATCAAAATAAAACTACTGAAAAGCAGGGTGCCTGGGTGTCTCAGTGGGTTAAAGCCTCTGTCTTCAGTTCAGGTCATGATCTCAGGGTCCTGGGATTGAGTCCCACATTGGGCTCTCTGTCAGCAGGGAGCCTGCTCCCCCCCCTCTTTCTCTCTGCCTGCCTCTCTACCTATTTGTGATCTCTGTTTGTCAAATAAATAAATAAAATCTTCAAAACACACACACACACACACACACACACATGTACCCCTGGGGATAAAAATACATTATATGTTTACAAAAAAATAAAAACATTTTAAAAAATTAAAAATTAAAAAAAAAAACTACTGAAAAGCAAAGACAAATAGAAAGCCTTAAAATCCCAGAAGGTTATTTTGTGGATATTGATAAGTTGATTTTATGGTAAAATTAAAATGGAAATTCAAAGAAGGGGAGAATTGGCAAGGCAATCATGAAGAAAAATAAGGCAAGAGGATTTCTTCTATGAAAAAAAGCCAGAATTTATATATAATCATCAAAAATTAAGCTATTTTGGTGTGAGGGGAAAATGTACCTCTATTAAATTAGAGGGAATATATAAAGAGGCTCACACATATAATCATCTGATTTATAAGAATGATTTTATAAGAATGATTTATAAGAAGGATGGTCAAAGCTGGGAAAGCTGGGAAAATTGGACATTTGTAAAAAATAAAAACAAAAAAATACACTTGACCTTAAATTCATACCATACACAAAGGTCATTTCCAGATTTATTGTAGATTAATTGTGAAAGGTAAAATAATAGTTTTTTGGTTTTTTTTTTAAAGATTATTTATTTTAGAGTGAGTGAGAGTTGCATTGGAGGGAAGCATAGAGGGAGACAAGCAGACTCCCCACTGAACAGGGAGCCCAAATCAGAGCTCAATCCCACTACCCTGAGATCATGACCTGAGCTGAAATCAAGAGTTGCACACTTAACTGACTGAGCTACCCAGGCACCCAAAACAACAGCGTTTTTAAAAGTAAACACAGGAGAATTAAACAGAGTTTGAGCAGATGAGTGGGGAATGAGATCCAAGCTAAATTTCAATGCTGGCTCTTTCGGCCATAAGAATTTGACTTTGTTTAAATATCCAATAATTATACAGACACTAATGATCTGTGTCTGAAACTCCTCATTTTTATAAACTAGTAAAAATAATTGTAGGTCTGTGAAAAAAATGCTGATCAGCATGAATAAGGTGTATAAAAGATACAGGTATTTCATTCAGATATATATTCTGTTCTCTTAATTTTAATTTTGATTTTGCGGGAATTAGTTAAAATAATACTAGTTTGCACAAACACTCTTGTCTCACTTTCATCATAATGATTTAATCCAAAATGCATCTGAGAGCTACACCTTAATCACAAATCCCAGTTGAGTTCTCAAAATCGAATCCCGATGTTGTCCCCTTTGGAG